>CAJHNH020000444.1:175000-192500 GCA_905116865.2 Candidula unifasciata | reverse complement strand
AGCAAAATTTAAAAAAAAAAAAAAAAAAACAGCAGTGAAATATCTGCTTTGAATCCTAAATATCTCTGGAAGAGATAGGATCAGAAGTGACAATATGGAAAGAAACTTGGGACAGAACTAGGACTCATCTACATCAAGAGACAACAGATAAAATTTTTTGAACATGGGTCAAGACTACCACCAGATAATGCACCACAGAGCATACTGTCACTTAGATATAATATAAGCAGAGTTAGGGATCCACCATGTAATTAGTGGATAGATGGAAAATCTGGGGTTGTAAATACCAATATCTAGGTAATAGCACATCCCAAGACTCACCGCTGATGCCTCTTCAAAATCTGAGGCTGAAAGTCAGTACAGACTAGAGACAGAAGAAGAAGAAAAGGAGACACAACTAATTCTTCTTAATGCATTGCACTAAGAGTTATACTAGGTGCTTTATTAATATCCTACCCCAAACAGGCGAAATCCACAGGTCACCAGTCTAATATTTCAGGGGGCGGTAGATAGGACTGCAGGCAGTCGTAGGACCTAGGCTGCAGGCAGTCGTGGAACCTAGGCTGCACTCTTTCATGGGATGTAGGGGGGTCAGGGTTAGGGCCAGTTCTAGATGTTTTGGGGTCGTTAAAAGCATCAGAAAGCCGGGAAACCCAGTCTTACCATTCTCTAAAATGTTGGAATGTCCTGTGACATCATCGGGGGAGGAAGGGGGGGGGGGGGGGTGTAGGATATTAATAAAGAAATGTTATACTATTTTTCGCTAATCTGCAAATTTTAAAAATAATTTTGCAGTAATATTCTGGCTAAAAATGGAAGCCAAGTATTTGAAAGAAAATCTGGGCCTGTTTGTCTGCTTGTTTAAGAGATGTGGTAGAGAAGAAACCCCATGACCCAATAGAATACATTGCCTTCTGGCTGAAGAAGCATATAGAGAATGAGCGTTATAAAGCAAAGGTAAGAACATGTTTCGAACAAGACAAAAAGCCTGTTAGGTAGTTAGTTAGTCTTTCCGCTTGAGCCTAGGATGGGGCATAGGGCAGAGGTCATTGCTCTCCATGTCTGGTGGTTTGATGCTACTTGTTGTAAGTCCTGGATGTTTATAAGGCCCATGGTGTCCATGTGGGGCTTGATGGAGGAGTCTGGTCTTATCCATTCTGAGTGCATGGCCAATGTAGTTCCATCAGTTGCTTTCTTATAATAGTGGATACATTGTCTTGATTGGTCTCTTGTCTTATTTGCATATTGGATCTGAAATCTCTCCAATTGAGATTTAGTATTTTTCTAAGACTTCTGTTCTCAGAATCGTCTAATTTAAAAAAAAAATCTAGAGCTACCATTGTTTTCCAACTCTTGCATCCATAAATTAGCACTGGAATCACACAAGAGTAAGAAATGTACTAATATAATTAATTGTTATATTTGACAATGTCATTACTATTTATTGGATGCTGTTATTGCACATTCTGAGCGAAATTAAAGAGAAAGCAGGAATAATAGTTGGAAGAAACAATATAAACAACTTGCAGACATGTTAGCGGACGATACAATTTTGATACCTGAAAGTGCAGCTGATTTACAACAACTGCTGGATATTGTGGGGATTGAGAGTGCTAAGAAAGGACTTTCCTTGAATATTAACAAAATGGAAGTAAGGGTTATATCAAAGAAGAAGATATCACCACATTATTATTTCTCAATTAAAGGAAAAAGGCTCAGCCAAGTCAATAAATTCAAATATCTGGGGACAATCATATCATCAGATGGAAAATGTGTGACAGAGATTAAAAGCAGAATAGGTCAAGCAAAGACAGCATTTCAGAAAATGAAAAAAATCTTATGCAATAAATAGCTCTCATTTAATGCCAGAAAGAGAGTGCTAAAATGTTACATAGAACCTGTTCTGCTGTATGGCAGCGAATATTGAATGTAAGTGAACCAATTAGGAAGAATGTGGAAGGAACAGAGATGTTTTTTTCTGAGATGAATGTTACGAATACCTTTGACGGCCAGAGTAACTAACAACGATTGTTTAAAAGTAGCTAATGAAAGTAGATCTCTATATAAAACAATAAGAAGGAGACAAACACTGTTCTTCGCCCACATATTGAGAAGAGAGGCATTGGAAAACATCGTGACAACTGAAAAGACCAGTCGAAAGAGGGGTAGAGGCAGACCAAGAGAGATGATGCTGGATGGGCTGAAATGATGGCATGGAGGGATATTATCAAGAGAGCTGTTCCAGGCAACCAGGGATCATGATCCGTGGAAATACATGAGCACCTAGGCCAGTTGGCCGGGCACATGATGATGACAATGATGTTATTGCATGTTGTTAGCAACAGTAGTTACAATTTAACTAAAAAAAGATCAATTATGATCACTAGAAAATAGAAATAAATACCTCACTTAAATGTGCAAGTAAATATTGAAATTATTAAGATAATATCCAGGCAGGATCACACTCACACTCAGAGTCACCAACTGGAAAGAGGGGACTAATCATAGAGATGAATAAAGTTGGGTGGTGTCTGCAGCAGTGAATTCTGGAGGCTCAGAATGCTGAATAAAAAGGAACAAAAAAAACACAGTAGAATTAAGCAGTTGAACTGATAAAATTATCAAGAAAAAGTCAAAAATTCTTTTGTTAGATAAAACATAGAGAAAAGTATCCATTAGTAAAATATACTTACCTAGATGTGAAGATTTATTAAGCATGATGTGTGAGGAGAAAAAAAGTTTTAAAAAGTGAGAACTGGCAAACTTATGGAAATAGAGCAAGATGAAAAAAAAAAATAATACGCTCCCAAAGGGTTTGGTCATGAGCTCAACAGCAAGGCACACAATACAAACCATATCAGAATGTAGACTGTCTCCTTTAAATCTCACAATCGTTTTCAGGCACCAGATCTAGAGCTGATATTGATGACCATGTCCCTAAATTCTGATCAGATCTGATATTGTTATGTAGTTTATGTTGCTCATATGTTGTCCAGCTATTTATACTTTTAACATACCTAATTTTCTACCTTCCTTCATGTCTTTTATCTAAAATTTTGAAGAATAAAGCTCATTTCTCAGTTCCATCTCTCTGTTGATGTGACCAGGGAATTGCATTTGTTTTTATATTATATTTTATGAGTGATCTAAAAGCACCTGCAGCTGTCATTATTTCAGCATTTATTTGTGCACAGTATTCTCAAAATGTTTCTAAAATCGGATATCTCAAGAAAATCACTGTGGCTAGTATATTTATCTGAGAGTAAAAATGTAAGTAATAAAGTAAAGATCTTGTCTCCTAACTTGACTCAAAAAAATATGTTTTAGGAAGTAAAAATGTAATTAGTAAAGTGAAGATCCTGTCTCCCAAGTTGGCCCAAAAAATTTGTTTCAGGAAGTAAAAATGTAAGTAGTAAAGTAAAGACCGTGTCTTTCAAGTTGACCCAAAAATATACAGTTTTTGGAAGTAAAATTCCAAATAGTAAAGACCCTGTCTCCCAACTTGACCCAAAAATATAATGTTTTGGGAAGTTAACAATCTAAGCAAAATAAAAATCTTTTTTAGTCTGTTGGCACAGCAGGCATATAGTAATAGCCTGTATTTTTAGAGACCACTTGGCACTTGAGGGGTGATGCAAATATCGTGTTGACCATCCTTTTTCTCTAGAACATTACCTCATACTTATTTTAGGCTGGGTTATCCTTGAGGCCAAGTTCAAGTTTGAAATGAATTCACCATGGTGCAGATTTGAACCCTTTACTTTCAGACCAGCAAGCAAGTGTCTAGCCAGTATGCTATTACAATGATTCAAGTTAACTAGCTGTTGTGAAACTGGCCACATTATCCATTGAGTTCCAGTTAGTCTGTAAAAACAATGGGTCTGACTTTGTACATCCAGTACACATCATAAAACAGAAAATGTCCTTGTCTGATGTTCTACTGACTACATCTCTGCTACCAACAGTTTCTTCACAATTTCCAGTTGTTTTGTTTTTGTTTTTTTTTTAATTGTGAATGAAAGAGAATTTATTGTATGTGTATTGTAATATCTTTTCCTGCAAAATCAAACACTGTATGAACTAGGTTAGTGCATAATTATGAATCTCTGATACTAACATGATTGCATGTCATGGGAGTAAAGCATAGTGAAGCAGGTCTCTGCCACCTACGAGACCGAGATAGGAGACTTTATAACTAGCTCTTAATGGGAAGAATTAGTAGAGATGCTGTAGAGTGGCTACTGCATTGGAGGTCTGAGCGGGCATGGGATTGCCGAGTGTACAGTTTTCATCGATTATAATAACGTAACATAATACTGATTCTTTCAATTTCAACCAATACTTTATTAGCTGTATTCTACGACATGCTTGATGGGAGGCAGTGCCTCACCCACCCAGAATATTTATCACAGTCATATGTCTTGTCAAATATGTTACGTTCCCAACCATTCTTCTTGTTCTTTGTGTTCCCCGCCAGATTACCAGTAACATAATATAAAACCATAATTTCTGTACACCTAAGGCAGGGGATTCACTTAAAGTTAAGACAATATATGTGGAGGTATGAATTAGTAATAATTAAATGACCTGTATTTGTCCAGAAAGCTGAGGAGGCTGAACAGTATGAGAAACTCAAAGCAGAAGCGGCTGTAGAGCAAGAAAGGAAGGCTATCAGACTGGAAGAAGCAAGGAGGTTAGCTGAAGAAGAACTTGAGAGGCTGAAGGTCAGTATATTTATATTTTAAGTGTGTACTGTGTTGAACTGAGACATTGGCACAGTGAAGGGTTACAGTGTGTTGCACATGATATGTCCTACCTCAAGACTGGCTGTATGAGATCAAGAACAAGATTTCAAACATAGATTTACAGTGCACTGATGGATGAGTACTTGCAGCTATACAATTCAAAATCATATTTACTGATATGCTGAGTGACACATTTAAACATCATGTGTTTTAACTGTGTGTAACTTTGCCTTTTAAAACATTGTTTTAACATTGTTAGCATCACTGGAATATTTTCTTCAGGGTATACATAAGTGTTAGGAAATGAACAGGCTGGCATATTAACTGGTTCTGTATCACCTGGTGGCAGACTGATGCATGACAAGCTAGAGATCTGCTAATTTTGGCAGCAAGTGAACAGCGTGGAGACACTAGAAGATCATCATAGTCTGAAGAGGTGGTGCAGTAAGGAGTGACCAAGGGATCTGGCTTATATTCAACTCTGCATCGGATGCTGAACATGTGAACAGAGCAAATAAAAATGTCTCAAGTGTTGTGATGTGAGTTTACAACTCAACACTGTAGTCTTGAAAAGAAACACGTTGAATGAATGAATTATGTTTCTACAGATGACATTACAGATTTTATTTATGTCCTTTGTTTGATGCTAATCTGAGTAATTACAACATGTGGGATAAGATGTGTAAGAAATCTGGCAGTAAACACAACAAGAGACAGAGTCACTCATGAAGAACTAAGAACAATGACAGGCTCAGTACCAGTAAATTATATCACAGTAGATCAAAGAATCAAATGATTTGGTCATCTGGTCAGAATGGAACAAAGTCAGCCAGTAGCTAGAGCGTACTACAAGAGAACAGCAGGCTACAAGGCCAGACAAATAAAGAGATGGGTGGAGGAAGTAAAAGAGACACTACAGAAAGTCATTATGACACTAACACAAACTACACAATTAGCGAAAGACACAAAACTAGATCTAGCACATCTCATCTGTGGCACTTTACAGCATAAGCAGTAAGACAAAAGAAGAAGAAGAGTTTATAAGTACAGTTTCATGTTTCCGATTACAGGCAGAACAGGAAAGGAAAGCCAGAGAGGCAGCCACAGCTTCAAAATTATCAGATGTTGAGGAGAAAGATGAGCATGAAACTCCCAGAGATCCTCCAAATGATGAAAAAGAGGATGTCATAAAAGAGGAAGAGGAGGATGAACAGGCAAAGGAAGCAGAGGGTTTAGAACAGGTGATTAAGTAATTCATTGCCTTATTTTGATAACATTTATAGTCTCCTTCTTTAGTTCTTTTTCTTCTTTTTCTTAGCAATCACTGGTGGCTATAAGCTTCAGCAGAAATTTCTGGTTGTTTCTCTAGTCCTGGGCTTTGGTGTTGTTCCAGAACTTGAGTTTTGCATGCACATCTGTTTTACAGATCTGGCTTATTAGTATGCACTCTGTTTGTTCCTTGCCTCCCAGAGAGATGTACTCTGACTTCAAAGAAAAGACTCCTAATTAGTTGCCTTTTTTGACATGCTTGTTAGGGGTGCAGTGGGTTTGTTTTTTTCTCCCAAAATGGGGCCCCAGAACTGCCACCAGGATCTTTGGTTGTTGTCTGCAGTTCTCTCTTCTTAAATCTGATGCTGTCTGGTTATCATACCTGATCATAACTTTCTGTTTCATGTAATCCCAGTCATTTCTGACATATATGTTCATCAACCATGTTGTCTTTTCTATGAAAGCCATCTGACTTGGTTTTCCCTTCACTTTATCGTAATGGAATTCATTGGTGTTTTTTTTTTTTTAAATAGTTCTGAAGGCCAGAAACTTTTTTTGTTCTGATCAACTTAACACTATACAATTGCCTTCTGTTAACATCTTATAGTCACAGATCATCAGTAAATACCATAATGTATTCTCTAATTTGTGTATTTGGTCAGATAATGGATCAAGAAATCTTGCTTTCCCATTATGTAATTACTCTTTGAAAGTAATGCACTCATTGTGGTTATCTCCCTTTTTAGACTCCTGCTCCAAAATCAAACGAGTAATTATTTTTACTTCATAGCAATAGCCAGATAGAGGAACTATTTCATTCCAAAGGTATTACTTTAACTAGAGTCATATACACATACACTTTGTATACAATGAATAGATGTCAAATTTTTTGTTTTGGTATGTTTTAGCTAAATATAAGACGTATAATCACACATGATACACTGATTGATGACCACACAGAGTGCCTTCCACATTTAGTAGATAAATAAATATAATAAAGTTATTCCTTACTGGCAGTAACAGTCATCCCTATATGGGATGCAATTTTTCGTTATTTGAAGCCCCACCCTGGCTTTTGTTGTGGGCCCTAAATATAGCCGGGCCATAAATATGACCTAACGGCTGAACAGGGTTTCTGGGACCTCTTCATGGGTGATCCTCATCTGCATGGTGGCACTTTGTGTCACCAGGTGTTTATCGCTTTGTGTGATGTGCTGTGCTGGTGGGGTACAACATACATACATACATTCCTTACCCACACACAAGACTGCAGGCAACATCAGGCTGGAGTAGCCATTAAAGTTGCAGCAGTTATAACTTATTCGAAGATTGAACAGGGTGTCTAGAATTTATACTGTTGATTAGCCATCAGGGATAAAATCTTGAAATCTTAGTGGTGGTCAAACCTTCAGATGGCAGTGATGATTGGAAAACAGATAACAGCGGCAGTGTGAATTGTGTGGAACAGGAAGAATTTAATGGTCAAATGGTTTGGACATAGGTCAAGATTATCACTAAACAGTGCACGCAAAGAACCCTGTCACTTACACTTAACGGAAGCAAATCCAGAGGTTGACCATACAGGTGATGGATAGATGGAATACATGAGGCTGTGAATACCAGCATCTACGCAGCACATACCAAGGCTCTCACCTGATGCCTCTTCAAAACTTGATGCTTCAAGGCAATCATCATCATCATCATAAGGTGCTTAAGCCGACTGGTGTGGGCGATCATGCCTCTCCATAATCTGCGATCTCCTGCAGCATGTATCAGGCAATACAGGACTAGAAGAAGAAGAAAAAGAAGAAGAAAAAAGAAGAGGAGGAGGAGGTGGAATTTATGGTGCTATAGTAAATAGCTTTCCACCTCTAAAGGACTTAAATTATTTATTTAAAGTAATCAGCCATTCCCTGTTTTTGTTTTGCAGATTGAAGAAAAGAATGAGCAAGATGAAGAAGAATCACCAGATGGCAGGGTTGAAGCAACAGCAGAAGATGTATAGTCCACAACAAAAACTTTAGAGATCCCTCAAGAGCAGTATAAAGATTACATGACATGCAGATGGGATAATTTTCATTTTTGTCAAACTATGCTTGGATTTTAGCTTTACAAACACAATTTTAAAGGATGTTTGTTTGTGCCTTTTGCAACAGAGTTGCATGATCTGAGGTTTATAACATGCTGTATTGATTTTATACAAGATGATTTGTCTTTGCCTTGGATATATTAATAGGAAATTCTGTTAAGCTGTTGAATTTTCAGTTTGCTAATAGATTAGCAGCACTGCACTGATGATGTCCGAATAAGTGTCTAAATTTTATGTGTAGTAAATCTGATAGAGACTTTTTCAGTCTTTCGTTGACTGACAAGCTAAATAAAATTAGCATTTATAGTACTACTCTTAACCACTCTAACCTATCTATACTTCAAATATTAGATAATCAGAAGTATTTCAAAATGTTGATAACAATATAGAGCTTTTGTTTTGCTAAAATGTTAAACAAAAATTATAAAAGAATAAAGAACCATAACTCTTATTTATTTCATAATTATTTAAATTAAGCTACTTTATCCCTTTATAAAACAGCATTTACACAGCAGGCGGTGTTACAATCTACAGTTCAAAATAAATTTCAAAAAATAAAAAAATTGGCTATCATCCGAATAATGGCCACATATTATGGCGGCCAAAAACAGGGCCTCAGTCACAAATAAACTGCAGACTTCCGACGACTATACCGCCACCGCCAAGAGTATCGCATACACCGCTACGCGCAGCGTGGATTGGGGCTAAACTAGATGGCTGCGACTCACGAGCAATTAAAATTAAGGAAACTGCAGGAGATGTGGAAGCTGCTGTTTGTGAGTCCCAGCCATCTAGTTTAGCCCCAATCCACGCCGCATGTAGTGGCATGGGAGATACTCTCGGCGGTGGCGAAGTCACCGGAAGGCCGCAATTTACAAATGACTGAGGCCCTGTTAGGGTGTTTTTGTGGCCACAATAATATGTGGCCGTTATTCGGAGGATAGCCAAAAAATCTTTTTTAGAATAACTATTTTTTTTTTAAAATAAAAGAAGTTCTGTACAAAAAAGCAACATTAAATTCGGGAACTATGCCAAACTGGCAATTACTGCCTTTATTTTACCACTTCTGCAGTGTAGGTAGGGGGGTCTTTGAGCCTGACTATTTACGGCCGCATGGCTAGTGCTGTCACCACCACTGTGCAGGTGAAGATTTCATTCTGCCCCCGACAGAAAAAATTCCCAGCCTTTCCGTGGATTTGAACCCGGGTCTCTCACTTGAGAGTCCAGTGTTTTAACTGTTCAGCCAGCTGCTCCTCTAGGAGTTAAGTACAGATTGAAAACATAAAACATTACATGGTAGAAAGTGTGTACAGACTAGTAACATAGCATATCAAAAGTTGTGTAGAGTGATAACATTAATGTCCTAGGTTGTATATAGAGTGAGTCAAAAGTTGTGTACAAGCTGGTAGCATTACTTGTGAGAAGTTATGTACAGACTAGTAACATTACATGTCAGACGGTATGTACAAGCTGGTAGTATTACTTGTGAGAAGTTATGAACAGACTAGTAACATTACATGTCAGACGGTATGTACAAGCTGGTAGCATTACTTGTGAGAAGTTATGTACAGACTAGTAGCATTACATGTCAGACGGTATGTACAAGCTGGTACCATTACTTGTGTGAAGTTATGAATAGACTAGTAACATTACATGTCAGATGGTATGTACAAACTGGTACCATTACTTGTGAGAAGTTATGTACAGACTAGTAACATTACATGTCAGACGGTATTACAATCTGGTACCATTACTTGTGAGAAGTTATGTACAGACTAGTAACATTACATGTCAGATGGTATGTACAAGCTGGTACCATTACTTGTGAGAAGTTATGTACAGACTAGTAACATTACATGTCAGACGGTATGTACAAGCTGGTACCATTACTTGTGAGAAGTTATGAACAGACTAGTAACATTACATGTCAGACGGTATGTACAAGCTAGTACCATTACTTGTGTGAAGTTATGTACAGACTAGTAACATTACATGTCAGATGGTGTGTACAAGATGGTAGCATTACTTGCCAGAATTAATTCGACTGGTAACATTACATGCAAGGAGTTAGTACAGACTAGTAAAATTACATGTCAGAATTGATTGACTAGTAACATGTCCTGTCATGAATTGTGTACAAGCTGATAACATGAAATGTCATCAGTTGTGTACTAGCAAGTAACATTACATGTGAGAAGTTGCAGTGATGGTGGACTTGAAGACATGAATTTAGGAGAATTGCAGAGAAGATGGGACTGTGGAGTAACATGAATAGGTAACTTCAAAATGTGTCTTAAAACTAATTAACCTAATAAAAATGATGATGAAGATGATGATGAAGATGATGATGAGGATGATGATGCAAGACTTATTGTAAATATTTGTTTGATGGTCTAATTCAATGTTGTTTGTGACATAATATGTCATGTGTCTTTATATGTCATTATCTTTTATGTGAATTCATGTTTTGTGATCGCCTGTGTGTATTAAATACTTGCAAACCTGGATAAAAGAATGTTTCAGTTTTTCTTGTTAATTTAAATTTTTCTATTGGCAGATTGCCTAATTTACATTAATAATAAAAATAATTGTCCTCCCTATTTGTATAATAATTTTAAATGAGAGTTCTCACATCCCATGTAAGCATTGTCAAATGTTAAGTGAATCTGATTTGCATTAAATTATCAGTGAAAAACACAAGGTGTTAGGGGTGAAAATGTACTTTAAGGTCACAACAGACAGGAAGCACCCTCCATATGTAGCCTTCGTTGATAACAAGCACCTTCAGCTGAAAAGAGGTCACTCTTGGATGGCACAGGCCAAGTTCCTGTCAGAAATGTTTGTGGAATTTACATGATTGTGTAATGTGAGAAATGTTTCAGAGGCCCTGCTCAAAGTGGTAATTACCTTGAACCACAGGTGCCAGGAATGGATAGCCGGTGAGGAAGAGACACAGTGCAACAGCTGATCAATGACAATTTATTCCAAGGCTACATTATTATATACACAGAGTGGTCTGTAGTGAGACATAAAGAAGATTAGATGCAGTTTTATTGCAAAGGTTGATGGACATTGTTTAAAAACAACCCAGAGAACCTTATTTATAACATCACAATGATGAGTATGAGAATGGAAGCGGATACAGTAGCGGCTGCTTTCTGCTGGCTTGAGAACAGAACAGACCAACATGTTGTAGTTGTAAGAGACTCATAGTAGCTTTAACTTGTCTGCGATACTCTGAAATATGACTTTGCTTACAGCATGTTTAGCCTTACTGTAAAAGTCGGCAGTGAAAGTAATAGTCTGTAATAGTGGGCAGTACAAGTAACAGTCTGTAAAAGTGGGCAGTACAAGTAATAGTCTGTAATAGTGGGCAGTACAAGTTATAGTCTGTAATAGTGGGCAGTACAAGTAATAGTCTGTAAAAGTGGGCAGTGTAAGTAATAGTCTGTAAAAGTGGGCAGTGCAAGTAATAGTCTGTAATAGTGGGCAGTACAAGTAATAGTCTGTAATAGTGGGCACTACAAGTAATAGTCTGTAATAGTGGGCAGTGTAAGTAATAGTCTGTAAAAGTGGGCAGTGCAAGTAATAGTCTGTAAAAGTGGGCAGTGCAAGTAATAGTCTGTAATAGTGGGCAGTACAAGTAATAGTCTGTAATAGTGGGCAGTACAAGTAACAGTCTGTAATAGTGGGCAGTGTAAGTAATAGTCTGTAAAAGTGGGCAGTACAAGTAATAGTCTGTAATAGTGGGCAGTACAAGTAATAGTCTGTAATAGTCGGCAGTACAAGTAATAGTCTGTAATAGTGGGCAGTACAAGTAATAGTCTGTAATAGTGGGCAGTACAAGTAATAGTCTGTAATAGTGGGCTGTGCAAGTAATAGTCTGTAATAGTGGGCAGTACAAGTAATAGTCTGTAATAGTGGACTGTGCAAGTAATAGTCTGTAATAGTGGACTGTGCAAGTAATAGTCTGTAATAGTGGACTGTGCAAGTAATAGTCTGTAATAGTGGACTGTGCAAGTAATAGTCTGTAATAGTGGGCAGTACAAGTAATAGTCTGTAATAGTGGGCAGTACAAGTAATAGTCTGTAATAGTGGACTGTGCAAGTAATAGTCTGTAATAGTGGACTGTCCAAGTAATAGTCTGTAATAGTGGACTGTGCAAGTAATAGTCTGTAATAGTGGACTGTGCAAGTAATAGTCTGTAATAGTGGGCAGTACAAGTAATAGTCTGTAATAGTGGACTGTGCAAGTAATAGTCTGTAATAGTGGACTGTGCAGTAGTAATAGTAATAGTCTGTAATAGTCTGTAATAGTGGGCAGTACAAGTAATAGTCTGTAATAGTGGGCAGTACAAGTAATAGTCTGTAATAGTGGGCAGTACAAGTAATAGTCTGTAATAGTGGGCAGTACAAGTAATAGTCTGTAATAGTGGGCAGTACAAGTAATAGTCTGTAATAGTGGACTGTGGAAGTAATAGTCTGTAATAGTTGGCTGTGCAAGTAATAGTCTGTAATAGTTGGATGTGCAAGTAATAGTCTGTAATAGTTGGATGTGCAAGTAATAGTCTGTAATAGTCGGCAGTGAAAGTAGTATTCTGTAATAGTCGACAGTGAAAGTAGTATTC
The DNA here is from genome assembly GCA_905116865.2 of Candidula unifasciata. Lineage (NCBI taxonomy): Eukaryota > Metazoa > Mollusca > Gastropoda > Stylommatophora > Geomitridae > Candidula > Candidula unifasciata. The sequence goes on along the minus strand of CAJHNH020000444.1, from coordinate 179,770 downwards.
TGTAATCGTCAGCAGTGCAAGTAATAGTCTGTAATAGTCGGCAGTGCAAGCATACAAACACACATACACACCCATATATATATATATATATATATATATATATATATATATATATATATATATATATATATATATATATATATATAAGGGTGTGTTTGTATGTCACCAGCTAAGTCGTTGATACAGTTAGCATTCCGAGTCCATAGTCTATAAACCAAACAAAAACAAAAAGGATCAAACGCCTGAACATTCTTTGTAACTTGTCCATTGCTTCCATAATCTTTAATGCACGAAACATTTTTAAATGTCCTAATGAAACTTTTAATATACATATGTATATTAAATGTGTGTGTGTGTGTGTGTGTGTGTGTGTACGATTGAAATAAACAAACAGACAATGTACTAATCGGCACTCATCGAGAGTCTGTGTTCCATAGTTGTGGATTTCAAGCTGTATGATAGACATGGCTAATGAAGACAGCTTCTGGGGTGTCTCGTTAGTCATGTAACTTCTTCTTCTTCTTCTTCTTCTTCTTCCATTTATCTCCCTGGTGTATACAGTTTTTACTTCTCTGTCATCTGACATTCTTTTAATATGCCCCAAACATTTCAGTCTATTAGCTCTCATGATGCCAGTGATCAGTGGTGATTTAAATAGATTATGAATTTTGTCCATTCACCGCTGTTTGCTGTTTGCATCTTTGATGGGACAAAACATTCTTTGCAAGACTCTGTTTTCGAAAACCTGTAATAATTCTTTATCTCTTTTAGTTGTACTCCACGTTTCAGAGCCATATAACACGGCACGGTAACTATAGCTTTCGATTGTTGTATTGTCTTGTGTGTCCTTCTATCTTGCTACTCATTTCTACGAGCGCCAATCAATACTGTTGGTTTATTATATAATCTTTCTACGGTAGCAATGGTTTTCCATTTTTTGTAGTAAAACCGCAAATAGCAAAGAAAAGCCCGGATTTGTTTGTAACCTATAAAGGATACTCAACTAATTGTTCGAGTATGTACCACTGTGCTGGATCATAAGGTCTCCGGTTAGGTGACGTTTAGCTTCACCTGGACGGCAGCATGAACGATTCAACACCCGGTGACACAATGTGCCATCATTCGGATAAGAAACCCCAAGAGTAAGTCACAGAAACCTCGTTCAACCATCAGGTTATATTTGGATCCCGGACAAAAGCCGCGGTGGCGCTTTGAACTAACAAAACAAAAATTGTACTCCATAATGGGGAATTATTGTTTTAGCAGTGTCTTTGGTGGGACCTAAGACACTATATATTTGTGTGGTGTGTTGTAAGAGACTGAACAATTGCGGAGGTACTCACATGCAGTAAAAGTGTACTTTCTACTTCTCCTTAAAGTCCATGCCGTGTGGCGTTCGATGTCATGTCTATCCACAACCTTCTGTCTCGTGTACTTTCAATCACTCTGACACAGATGATGTTCCATGCCATGATGACAAACTGTACATCATTTGTTCTCTCGGTCTCCCTCTGCCTTTCATCCCCTCCAACTTTCCTACCGTGAAGATGTGCTCCAGCTTTCTCATTTTCATCACATGACCAAAAAACGCATATTGGCCCTTTTTTATGTGGGCAATCAGTTCTCTTCGTTAGTCAATTTCTTTCAAGACGTCTTCATTGCTTTTTTTTTTTTTTTAAATCTGTCCAGGGTATTCTCATCGTTCGTCTATAAAACCATATCTCCGCAGCTTCCAAATAAGTTTTCACTAATTTACTAACTGTCCATGATTCACATATGTATATTAATATAGGATTTATGTAACTTTTAAGAATTCTCTTTCTCGTCTCAGCTGACAAAGAAAGATTGGATAAACGTGTACTTTAACCAACCAAAACAAGCGCATTTCAGTCTGACTAGCCCCGCTTTCTTCACTCGTATATAAAATTTAAAAAAAAATAAATAAACGAAGCAGCTGTGCCGCCCCTGCCATAGCAGAAAGAACTTCCTAACTGCAAATCTCATTAGATGGCGGTTGCGTTCAGCACATCGCGTTCATATCAAGGCTATTCTAAATTGCTTTCAGGACTGTGCTGTAGTTCGCCTGTATTATTCAATATCGCTCTTATTTATAATCGCTTTAAATATTCTAAATTTACAGACGATTGATATATTTATTAGTGCTTGCAGAAGACTTTTGCGAAAACTTAGCATCTTGTGCCAACGCAGTTCAAATACTAGAACAAAAATTTATGTGCATAATGCGTACACCACCGAACACAGCTAATGAACATGTAAGTACAAATTTTCAATTCAGTGCTTTATTAATATCCTACCACAAACAGGAGAAATCCACAGGTCACGGATCAGTCTAATATTTCAGGGGGTGGTAGATAGGCTGCATGCAGTCTTGGGACCTAGACTGTATGCATTCGTGCGACCTAGACTGCACTCTTTCGTGGGATGTAGGTAGGTTAGGGTTAGCGCCAGTTCTAGATGTTCTTGGGGTCGTTAAAAGCATCATAAAACCAGGAAACCCAGTTTTACCACCCTCTAAAATGTTGGACTGTCATGTGACGTCATTTGAGGGGTGAGGGGAGGGGCATTAATAAAGAACCTACAGTTCTTTGTTCCCCGTAAAAATGCGTAGATTCCGATCAGTAGTAAGGGAGTGACACTGTGGAAGAGATTTTGGCCTCCCACATAATACTCCATGGGTCAGTAGTGGGTACATTGCAGTTAACGTTATCGTTAAAATAGTATTTTTGTTTTTAAACTGTCATTTTATTTAAAAAAAATTACATTATATCCAAACCTTATGGGTTTTGCTATTGATGAGGATTGCTTTAGTGGGAAATTAGGAGATTGTCACAGAAAGATACAAATTTGGCGAAGATAGAGATACAAATTAAATTGATTTTCGTAACAAAAAGAAAGACAGTCCGTATTTTTTGAGAAAAGCAAAATTTGATCCCGTTATGACATGAGAATAATTTCGAGACAAATGGCATTGAGGTAGACAGAGGGAAGAACCAGAAGAGAACATGTTGGATTGTTTGGCATTGAAGCTTTGAAGAACATCAACATCAGTGTCGATTAGCAGAGCACGAAATAAAAGTACTAAGTTAGTTGCGTATCCCTTACAGGACGTTGCAGAACCAACCCTACCTGTTGTGGTTTTTCTAGGCTCGAGTGGATATTTTGCGGCCGCCATCTTTACCGACTGTTAGTCGGAGGATAGCCGAAAAATATTATAGCAGAAGGCATGGTACCAGGAAGGAGGGGCAGGGACCGACCGACACAAAGATTGGCGCAGGATATATGGGACTCTTTGAGTATGAAAGTACATGAGGCGGGTGAACTGGCGGGAGACAGAGTTTCTTTCAGGCAGACTTTGATGAGAGCGACGTTCTGCAAAAGACCTGCTACATGATGATGTGTTAGTAAATTGTTGCTTGGTTAATAAAAATGTATGTAACATATGGTGTCATTTTAATGGTTAGATATTAATTCTGCCCGTATTCCATAGTTGTGAACATCAAGCCGTACAATAGACATGGCCAATAAAAACACCTTCTTTTAGAAGTACCTAGTGGTCACATATCTTAATACACTTGTTTCCTAGCGAGGCGCACACGCCATAGGAGGTGACAGGTTCTACTGCCGGCACGATAACTATAGCTTTAAATTTTTATGCTGTCTAGTATGTCCTTCTATCTTTCTACTTCTTTCTGTGAGTGCTAATCAATATATTGTCTGTTTGTTTGTTATACATACTCGTATATGCCAGCTGAGAATCACTGGCCTATGGGATAGCAACCAGTGAGATGGTGGATTAATTGCTTGTTCAGAATCCCATATCGTGATAACATGTAACATCTGTGTTGAAGACCGCCTGCGACCTTTAGAGAACTTGGACACGCCTTGAAGATAATGCAGGCACATTAAAAACATGGATTCTGAGAAGATTCAGAAACCGTTTAACTCTTTCAATACTAAATAACTCGCCAAACCGTTCTTAGGCTAAAGATAATGTGACATTTTTGCTATCCTTTATCATAGACAGGTCCTTATTCCTCTTTTTTTTTCTTAAAGTCCATGCCGTGTGGGGGTGGTAGTCATGTCTACCTTCTGTCTAGTGTACTTTCAGTCAACCATGAAACAGAAGATTCTTCATGCCATGATGTCAAACTGCCTAGCATCTGTTCTCTCGGTCTCCCTCTGTCTCTCCTCCCCTCCAACTTTCCTACCGACACGGTGAACTCACATGACCAAAGAATGTAGATTGTCTATATCTGATCTGGGCAGTCACTTGTCTCCGTTAGCCATTTTTCTTTAAAGACATCCCCATTACTCGTTTAATCTGTCCACGGTATTCTCATCATTCGTCTATAAAACCACATCTTTGCTAAAGAGACTAAATTTTATCTTAAAGCCGAACCTGCCACCAGCACGATTTTCTCTGAATTTCCCCTAGTGGCCTACAGGCATGATTGTAACCTCAAGGACATTCTAGTCAAGAGTAGGTTACGCCCAGCGTCTGAGCCCCACTTTGGCACAGTCTCTTGCCACAGACCTGTATGCAGAAACCTGTTCATGTGTGGTCCAGGTGGCTAGTCTAGAATTCCCTAACGCCACCTTCCCCATACGTGAAGCATTCTATTGTACCAGCCGCAATGTAATTTATGCCATCAACTACTAGAGATGTGGCATGAAATACATTCGTGAAAAAGGTTCAGACAACATCTTTTGGATGTGCAAAATGATGCTCTGAAACCAGTACCGTTACAC
>CAJHNH020000444.1:137500-172500 GCA_905116865.2 Candidula unifasciata | reverse complement strand
CGAGTGACGTGTTTATATACTATTTAAAAAAAAAAAATGTTACGCATTGCTACTAAAGGAACACACATAATCATAATTTTGACATTAACAAATCTTGCCAATTTAATTAGCGAAGTTGTTTGAGTTGCACACATAAATACTTTAAATTCACTCAATCCGTTATCAGTTTTTTTTTTAAACCATCTCGATCATCCCTTCTTTTTAGGCGTATGGGCTTCTCGTCAGTGTGATATGCGGCCTTCTCTGGCATCATTCAGCAATTAACAACTCCTGGGCATGGATGCGATCAAACGTCTGATGTGGGCCTGTGGGATGGCTGCAAGCTCTGGAATAGATCACGATGACTGGCTGCATCATTGTCTCAACGACAAACACGTCTATGCAGCTCATCTCACTGGTGCTCAAACGGACTCATGTGTGTAGATAGGGTTAGCAAGGTAATGGTGCGAATGTTGTTGGCGGTCAGGAACTGCGCGATAAATGGGGTCTGGCTTTGCCCTGTCGAAAAACAGACCTTTAATCATCATCATCATGTGCCCTGCCAACTAGCGTAGGCGCTCATGCGTCTTCACAGATCACGATCCCTGGTTGCATGGAACAGCTCTCTTGATGATATCCCTCCACGCCATCGTTTCAGCCCATCCAGCATTATCTCTCTTTATCTGCCTCTACTCCCTTTTCCACTGATCTTTCTAGTTGTAACAATGTTCTCCAATGTCTCTCTTCTCTTTATGTGGCCAAAGAACAGTGTTTGTCTCTTTCTCATTGTTGTATATAGAGATCTACTTTCATTAGCTTCTATCAAGTGATCGTTGTTAGTTACTCTGGCCGTCCAAGGTATTCGTAACATCCATCTCAGAAACCACATCTCGGTTGCTTCCAAATTCTTCCTAATTTGTTCACTGACATTCCAAGATTCGCTGCCATACAGCAGAACAGGTTTTATATAACACTAGAGCGAATATAGAACGCAGCTATGCGGGTCATTCAGTGGACTGGATGTTATCCATCCTTGGTTTGCCGACTGTTGCAGGTAGGCACAAGGTGCTGCATGCAAAGTCATATCTCAGGGTAGCTGCAGACACAGATCACCCTTTGCACGAAGCTCTGGGCGCAGTTAAGGGTCAGGGGCTGATAAGAGGGATGTGATGGAGGGCTCAGGCAGAAGACACAATCAGACAGGTTTGCATCCTGGAGAACATTAGGCGAGGAGAGGAGTCTGTCAAAGTGCCACCTGAACAGTAGTCAGTTAGACTCGTGCCGGGAATGCAGAGACTGGTCAACAGGTGCCACGGAGATGAAAATTCAGCAATTAAGTCAGGATAATGCTCGCTCAGAGGATGTTATCATTTACACAGACGGTTCAGTGTCAAGAGTCAAAAGAAGTGCTCATGGTTTCTTAGCAAAAGTTAGTGGTCGACGTTTGGTGCAGAAGAGCCTAGCATATGATACCACAACATCCAGCTTAAGAATGAAAGTGGAGGCAGACACTGCAGCTTTCCGCTGGCTAGAGAACACGACACACACACACACACACACACACACACACACACACACACACACACACACACACACACACTCATCGTGATTGTAACTGACTCAGAAAGCATGATGAGGAAGATCAGACCAGGCATGTTTCGTGCAGAGTGGGATGCTTTGCTGCGGAGGACACGGGTGAGGAGTATTGTCTGGATTTTTTTCACCAGGTCACGCCGGTGTGTTGGGATATGAATAGGTGGACAGACTGGCTGACTCTGCACAACTTGGTGGGATACTGATACATGATAAGGCAAACGTGGTTAGTGTTTTGTGTGGGAGCGTATACAATTCGGAGGAGCAGATGGATAACTAAACTGGTGAGACTGATGCAGGGGGAAGTGACGAGAGGTTCTGGCAAATGCTCGAGGCTCAGAAGAAAGGCAAGACAGACGTTTAATTAAAATGCTACTGGCACCATTAGCATCAGAACTCTTCGCTGGATGCTGAAGATGGGGAAGGATCGCTTATGAAAATACCCCAAGTGCTGTGATGTCGGTTCTGGAATCGAATCAAATCAAATTAAATGTATCGATCTTGGCCAGATTTTGGTCAACCTTACAAGTCGACATACGAGATATTCTCCAGTATATTAGCATGTAGTGTGTGCGATCTTTCTTGCACATCCGCACTCATGAATTTATTTACAACATAAGGGTTTCGCTCTAGGGAGCTACTTCCCCATCTAGACAAACTCGAGCATCAGGTTGATTGATGCTTTCCCAAGGTTGGATTAATTAGAATTTTCACTGCTACAGCTTTTCAACTATAGGACTCTTGACGTAAAATACTTGATGCTTGTTCAATACACTGCAGGCAGGTATCTTTCAATATCTCGATCATAAACTATTCGTTGATGACAGAAGTTGTTAACTAAGACTGCTTACAGTCCAGTTTACTTTGGGTGGACACGGATGCCAAGGTCATTTAACATTCGTCCCTTCAGAGGGGAGGGGAGGGAGTTTTTAACGCTATTTGTGAGTATAGAACGGACTATTACTGTTGTTTTCATCACTGGTTAGGTGATGGAATTTTTTTTTCATTGTTCGAAGATCAATTACACTAAACAGTTCGTGGCGACAACATGCGGCGCTAACACCTCTGGCTACACCGACCTGCACAAACAGTAGTGACTGTTTTTTGTTTTTGTTCTGACGGTGGTGGTAGTAGTGGTAGCAGTAGTACTGGTACTGGATGGGTGATGTGGTAGCTGTTACACTGGCCACATTTACTTCTCAGTACACATTAATGCTACCCATTTTTATCTGGGTGGACACGGATGCCAAGCTCAATTTAGTTACAATATTTCGTCAGATGATGACTTTCCCATCCTTCAGCGAGGAGGATATGATTAGTGGGAGGAGGGGGGGGGGGGGGGGGTTGATGCCAAACACGGTTAACTGAGAGAGCTTAAAACATTTTTTTATAAGTTATAATTTCTTAACTATTTCTATTTTAGTAATTTCGCCAAGTAATGATTTTTCATTCCTTCGGAGAGGTAAATATTAATTGGGGAGGAGGAGGAGGTTGTATACCAGACACTGTTAGCTGAAAGAGCTCAAAACATTATTTTCAAGTTCTCATTTCTTAAGTATTTCTATTTTAATACTTTCGTTAGGGGTGATTTTTCAATCCTTTGGAGAGGGAGATATGACTGGGTGGAGGGGAGAGGGAAGGGGGTGAGGGTTATGACAGACACTGTTAGCTGAGAGCTATTTTTTTCTTTTCCATTTCACCATTCTGAGCAACAGCAACGCGTGGCCGGGCACAGCTAGTACAAAATGAGACTGAAGAGGTTTGGTCCGATATCGCAGGCTAGCTGTAAACCCCCGAACCGAGCGGTAAAAAGGCGTATTGATCGCCGGTCACCCTCGCAACAAGCAAAATATACAATTACGCTACCAAGGACTCAAGCATCTGTCCAATTATATCTTCCTCTCCGAATGATTGAAACATTATTATGTGGCGACAATGTTAAAATAGAAATAGTTGAGAAATGAGAACTGTAAAATAATGTTTTAAGCTCTCTCAGTTAACAGTGTCTGGCATCAACCCCCCTCAACGCCCCCCACCCCTCCCGCAATCATATCATCCTCTACGAAGTATTGGTAAGTCATCGCCTGACAAAATATTGTAGTTAAATTGAGCTTGGCATAAGTGTCCACCCAGACTAAAATGGGTAGAATTAATCTGTACTGAGAAGTAAATGTTGCCAGCGTAACAGCTACCGGATCACCCATCGAGTACCAGTACTACTGCTACCACTACCACCACCACCGTCACAACAACAACAATACAAAACGGTCACTACTGTCTGTGCAGGTCGTTGTAGCCAGAGTTGTTTAGCGCCGCATGCTGTCGCCACGGACTGTTTAGTTTAACTGTGCACCCGACATTTAAAAAAAAATGGAACCAACAGTAAATATTCCGTGATTGAAAAAAAAGTACACTATACTCACAAATAGCGGAAATAAAAACCCGCACCCGTCATCTCTCCCTCTCCGAAGGGACGATTTTTAATTAAACTTGGCATCCATGTCGCCCCAAACCAAACTGGACCGTAAGCCTTCTTAGTGAGGCGTCGGGGGAGGCTAATTGGGACTGTATTGAAATCGGATGTCTTTGGGCGTAAGGCGCAGATGTGGCAACTTAGCTGTAAACACAACACAAAGTGCCAATCGCACCTTTAGGGCCAAAAGAAAAATTAGCACCCAGCGGGGAATCGAACACCGGTCATCCGCGTGAAGGGTGGAATACTTAAAACACTACTAGAGAAGACTGAAGACTTTAGGTCAGATATCGCAGCCTAGCTGTAAACCACAACACAATGTGCCAATCGCCCTCTCAAAGGCGAAGGAATATTACCCGTGACATGAACATCACGTCGCCGCTATCGCAGGCTAGCTGTAAACCCCAAAATCGAACGGAAAAGAAGCGTAGATATTGCAGCCTAGCTATAAACCACAACAAAACGTGGCAGCCACCCAGTTAGGGGCCCCAAAAAAATTATATCACCCAGCGGGAAATCGGACCCCCATCACCCGTGTAATTGGCGAAATGCTTACAACTAACTACGTTACTAGATACTCAAGCATTTAGTAGAAATGGAAGTATATAATAATAATGTGAAGTTCGGTCTTACACAGTCAAAGGTGGCCAATCGACTAAAAACAAATCCGGGCCGGCTACGAAATAACTAATGAAATGGTCGTTGCTGGGGGTACGTCGTTCGTGGTTTGTGCAAAACTCATGCATACAAACACCCGTGGAGTCTAAGGCAACGTTGTGTGAAAATGTGAAAGCGATCGGTAAAGAAATGTCAGAGATTGATCCTAGGGGAAAAGGCATCTATTGGCAGCCCTGCTCAGCAGTCGAAGGCGGCCAATCAACTAAAAACAAATCCGGGCCGGCAACGAAACAAATAATGATTTGACAGTTGCTGGTTTGTGCGATTTTATGACAAAAAAATCACGCTTGGAGTCAGAGGGAACGTTGTGTGAACATTTGAAAGCAATCGGTTCAGTAGTTTCCGAGTTTAGAGTTAACAAACTCGGAAAATTAACCTTTTTAATAATATAGATTTTAGCACCCTCTTTCTGACATTAACTGAGAGCGATTTATTGCATAAGATACAGACCTTTCGGCATCAAAATATGGAAGAAAAGGTAATGAAGAATTTCACTGACGTATCTTTTTTAAGCGTCCACCAGTGTGCATCAATTTATCCTTTGCTTATATCTGATCATTTCCCACAGCAATGCACCCCCACCACCATGCGGCGAAGCTTCACCGGCACAATTTTGGATCGATCCGATCATTTCACCTACGGTATAACTTACGCCGTCTATCATGACGCTGCAAGAAAAAAGAAAGATTTGTCACTAAACCAGACACGCCTCCGCTGATTGTCAGCTGCCCAGGGACGATGCTGGTTAATCCAAAGATGTCGATTTTGCGATGGCAGCCGTTTAGGACGGGAATTCGGTGAGGTCATCGTTTTAAATGTCTAGCGTCAAGCAGTATATTCCCAACAGTTTGATAACACGCACGCCGTCTTGGAGACAATGACTAGCAGTTGAGGAAGTTGTTGTAAATCTGTTTCTGGGGTGACGAAACAATAATGCGACCCTTCGCTGTTGTTCTTAGTCTACGTCGTTCACTGCGATGCCGGTCTCCAAGTAAGCAGTGGTTTGGGACCGGTGCCAAAGTCTCTTCAGCTGAGCCAGTGGCTTGCAACCTGTACTAAAGTCGACTAATGGTACTCTGATGAACGTATAGATGCCTAGCAAACTGATTTTGACTTTCACCTACCTGTAGTCGGCGAAGAGTTAAGTTACAAAAATATATCGATAACGATGCCACACAGGTCTGCTTGAAAAAAAAAAAAAAAAAAAGAATTTGTAAAAGTTTTAATTGGGTTTGGCATTACCCTTTTAGAGAGTTAAGGTGCATAGTCAGTGAATGATTCTGTGCGCGCGTCATGAGTTATGGGGAAAAAACAAACAAAATGATCATAAACACATAACTTCGTTGTAACGATTACAAAAAAGATCATAAACACAACTGATAACTTTGTAGTAACGATTACAAAAGAGGAAAACAAAAAATGATCATAAGCACAACTGATAACTTCGTTGTAACGATTGCAAAAATGATCATAAATAAAACTGATAACTACGTTGTAACGATTACAAAAATTCATGCAATTCACGCTGTTAATTTGACACGATAAACAAAATTGGGTGTACTTGTTACAAACCCTTGCATACAATTTTACTTACAAACTAATAAAAACATACCATCTGATAACTTTGTGCGAGTTTTTTTTTTTTTTTAGAAAAAATAATATTATGCTTTGTACTGTGCCGTCTCCACAGTGAAGGTTGTCTGCAGGGGCACCACCGAAACTTTTTTGTTTTTGTTTTGTGGGCAGAGCTTAATCTCCCCTCCCCCACCCATCCCCCACCCCCACCAGCCAACCATGCATTTGTTTTCATATTTAAGATTTGTTTAATTATTGTAAACGTTATTATTTGTCGTTCAGCGGATCAATACTATTGCTCGTGTTATTATGCATTACTATTATTATGGTGTTTATTATTGTTATTATTATTATTATTATTATTATTATTATTATTATTATTATGCAGTTAAAAAACTCAGGGCTTTTGAACATATGGGAACTCTGTTAAAAAGATGGGGGTCTTGGGGAGGGGGTGGGGGAGTGGAGAGGGTAGGGCGACTGAGCACCCATTTCTCACTCTCAATTTCCTCGCACTGGCAAGGCAAAAATTCAAAAGTGATATCACAATAGTTTCGCCCCCGTGTGGGTTCCGGGGCCCAATTGTGGGGAAAACAAGAATAGACCCACTGCCTCCACAAAAGCATGTCGTAAGAGTCGACTAATTGGGGAGCTTCCTTTGAAGTCGGAGTGCATCTGCCGGAGAGGCAAGGAACCAACAGTCTGTATTCAAGAGAATAAGATCTGTAAAATTGATGCACACGCAACACCCAGGTTCTGGAGCAGGACTGCACTTCAGTAGTGAACGAGCAACCAGAACCTTCCGCCAGAGTTTACAGCTGGTGAACGCGAAGAAGAAGAAGACAATAGTTTCGGGCATCCGAGTCCGAATCGCGTATTCCAGACTTAATGTCACAAGTTTAAATATTTTTTCCCAAGTATATCCCCCCCCCCCCCTTTCCACCCACTCTTCCTCAACAAATCAGAAAGCATGCTGATGCTTTGGCTTAGCTTCCAGTGCGCAAAAAAAAAAAAAAAAAAACTATCCCTAAAGGGGGAAGCTCTAGGTTATGTGACTAGTTGATGTCAGCCACATAAAACGGTGTTAGCATTGCTGGCTACCAAGAGCCCTGATAATGACTCCTGGATTGTTGATGCGATAAAAGGAGACATACCAAAATACTGTCACGACCGGCTACGAAGTCGTCTACCGGCCAGCCAAAGGGGACCGCATCGACTGTGTCGGACACTTGCTTGCGGTATGTCGAGAAAACGGTAAAAGTAAATGATTCGGTCACAGTCGTAAATACTGAAACAAAGACAGACGTAGATGACAACAAAAGACAATTCTTGAGCGTCACCTTTATGGCTCTTGATTTACGGCGGCAAAAAATCGCCAGTTCCGAGGCATACTTTGTCAAATTCCGCTACATACCGCGGCGCGGCATATACAAATACTAGCATACTAAGTCGTATCCGTAGATAAACTATTTCCCCAAGTATAAGACGATCCCTTCATTTTGGAACCGGAAATGTCAATAACATGATTTCATAAAATCTACTGGCAACATATAAGTTTTAGAAACTATGGACTATATTTTAGGAAAATAAGTACGTCATACTCTTGGGTGCGGCGTCCGTGGCTTAAGAGTTGCGAGTCTGACTCGTAATTCCATCGTAAACCGGTCGAAACCCACTGCTGGTTGCGCGGTTTTTTTTTTTAAAATCATGTACGGGGCGTCGCCGGTCGACCCAGCCTAAAATGGGTGCTAGGATGGCTATCCTGGGGAAGTAAAGGCGGCCGGTGTAATGCTGACCACATAACTCACCTCATGCCGATCGGTCTGTAAAAATATATGATTCTCTTCCTATATCTCCCGATGTGCCTAAGGCGTAAACATGGATCTTTACTTTACTTTTATACATTTACGTAAATACGGTATATCAAATCGTTCACATCCCATCCGTAAGGTGTTATCCAAGATTTGCTTACATATGTAACATTGTTCTCCACAAACTATCGAAGAATCCTTCTCAATGTGTTATTAATTTATTACTGAAGAAAACGACACCGTCGGCTCGAAGATCTTTTTGTGACAGAGAATGCTGCAGTAGTGACAGAACAGATACATATTTCCAGAACCAGCATCACGATTAACAATCATTTTCCTACTTCTCCTAACACTTGAGACCATTGCTTGGTAACAAAGCCACTTCAGCCTGGAACTGCAAGAAATGAACATTTCACTAAGGGGACAAGATGTTTCATTACCCATCACAGAACAGGAGTCATCGGTCGTGTTACACTTGTGGAGCTTTTGTGGAGGCGATCGAAGCACCTATGGATCTGTCCGGAGTGTTGTGATGATGATCCTTTTTAATTAGTTTTTACTAATAGTCATTGCTTTAGCCACACCAGGCGTCTTTAACGCATCTTTAAGATAGTACAGATCATAGATGTCACCATACCCTAATGCTAGTCACTGCTTTAGCCACACCAGGCGTCTTTAACGCATCTTTAAGATAGTACAGATCATAGATTTGTTTATTAATTAATGCTAGTCACTGCTTTAGCCACACCAGGCGTCTTTAACGCATCTTAAAGATAGTACAGATCGTAGATTTCACCATACCCTAATGCTAGTCACTGCTTTAGCCACACCAGGCGTCTTTAACGCATCTTTAAGATAGTACAGATCGTAGATTTCACCATACCCTAATGATAGTCACTGCTTTAGAAACACCAGGCGTTCAACGCATCTTTAAGACAGTACAAGATCGTAGATTTCACTATACCCTACATGATAGTCATTGCTTATAGCCACACCAGGCGTCTTTAACGCATCTTTAAGATAGTACAGATCGTAGATTTCACCATACCCTAATGATAGTCACTGCTTTAGCCACACCAGGCGTCTTTAACGCATCTTTAAGATAGTACAGATCGTAGATTTCACCATACCCTAATGATAGTCACTGCTTTAGAAACACCAGGCGTCTTTAACGCATCTTTAAGACAGTACAGATCGTAGATTTCACCATACCCTAATACCTGGCGAGATCAGAAATTAAACAAATCTAATGTTTAGTAAATATTTCGTACTTCGCTTTGCACAGTAATTCGCTAAGCTGTTTTACACCACTGTCATTACCACTTTTTACTTTATTGGGAGCCAAAATGAGGGTTAATTTAATGCAAAATATGGCGGAGAAAAGGAAAGGTCAAAAAAAAAAAAGAGAGAGAAAACTTGTATCACTAACAAGGCAAAGATAAACAATGTGTACAGGTGTAGATAGGTACTTTGCTGGTAAAACATCAATAAAACAGCATCCCTAAAGGAGGAGCTTTAGGTTATAATTGTGACTAGGTTTTTTGCGCCATTCAAAATGGCTCAGCATTGCGCGCCAACAAGAGTCATGAAAAGAACTCTAGCAGTGTTGATGCGATCAAACGAGACAAATCCAAATACTGTCCCGACTGGCGACGAAGTCGTCTGCCGGCGAGCTAATGGGCCAATCGGTCGCTGATGAATGTGAACAGGGCGTAAACTTACCGAGTACAAAAGTTTATATACGTGACCCAACCCCCCCCCCCCCCCTTTTCCCATCCCACTTAAAAAAATGGCGTCAAAACCATGTTTATGCGTTCGTTCGCTGAGGGATGTTGGCGTTGGGTCACAATGTGTTGGCAAATTGAATTCGTGGGTCGATTTGTTCGTGACTAGAGAACTAGAGGCGAGTTACCACTGTATACTAAACAATTTAACGAGACAGTAGCCTTCTACTGAATTTGTATTATGCGCGGCATTTCGGTTTATCCCGTTAAAATCCGCGACATGGCGTGACATTCCGCGGACCGCGGTAAATCGTTGGCTCTAATCACCATAAAGTAAGCTATATGACACTATAGGCGTATTGGGCATATAGGGCTCACCTAAATTTTATATATCAATCGGCACTTCGTTGGTGGCGTGGTCAGCATCACGCCGGCCGCCGTTACTTCCCAGGACTGCACCTAATACCCACCCAAATCTATTTTTTGAAAAAAAAAAAATTCCAGCTCTTTCATGACCCGAACCCACGACCTTCCGATCTACAAGCGAGTATCTCGCCGCTACACCACGGCGACTCCCCCTTTCATCATAGTATCAGTCATTACCAGTAAATGGTTTGGTACATTATTTTTGATGTTATGAGATGTGGAGAAGCATACGCCTATGTCAGTTGGTAAGACACTACCCTCCCATCCCCCCTTTCTTAAACCACACCACACCCCACCCACTCACCAATACACGCACACATGTCAGAAAAAAACATACACATACACACAGACATACGAGGGTTAAAGAGCAATTTCCATAATAAAGTGTGGCTCCATTTACTCCGTGTTTGCTAGTGAATGTATTTATGTGCCTGCACTTGCTCAAGGACATACTTCAACACTGTGTGGTCATTTGACGCCGTCATGAATTGCGATTCAGTGTAACTGCTTTTCTTTGAATACCAGTTTGGTTACACATATATTCACACAAATTTCTCTTTATAGAATGCATGACACCCTGAATAAATCATTTGCATCTGATGTTGTGTAAACTGATAACATAAAGAGATTTACCGAAAAACAGAATATGTAATTGAGTTTCAACACTGATTATACTGTTTGCTACACTAAGTGACTCGAAACTGGCTCCCGAATCAATAAACTTTATTTAGGATGTCTCAAACGGTTCGAATATATTAACTGCGACGGCTCCAAACCTGTGCATAGAAGGATACTTTGTAACTAAGAATACATCTCTCGATTGGGATTTGAACTCAAGACTACGGGCCTACAAGTAACCATCATAGCCACAATCTTACCACGTCTCCTATGTAATGGAAGTAAGTATAAGTATTACATATTTTGTTTAAATAAATTCGAAAAATATAATCTATATTGTTTTGTCTCATCTATCAAAAATCCAGCCAGCGTAAATTCCTTCTTCGCTTGTTTGGGCCTTCGAAATGAATCATTGAGTAAAGTTGCAGTTTATGTTTTAATGTTCCGCTGGATAACATAAGCATGCACTGTGTAAGGCTATGAGTGTGCCATTTATCCATTTACTCCTTGATTTTAGTCATACTCTGCAACTTGTTCGGCTAGAACTTTCTGATACAGAGTATTAGTTCCACAGGGTCCATTCTAATTAGGTGATGGTGCAACTGTACTGTATGGCTCCTTAGTGGCGAGCAATGCCTTTTTTTATGTCGCAAATAACCTAGTCACAATTATAACCTAAAGCTCCCCTTTCGGGAATGCTAGCTGAACGTGAAGATTTTGTTGTAAGCAAAACAAGAAACGAAACAAGCCAAGACCAGAAGGCAACGGTGGCAGCCAGTATTTGTATCAAACTCCCGCTCTGGTTACGAAAGTTGGCCTGTATAAATATTTGCTTGGTTAACTGATTGCAAAACAACATGCTAATAGGGTATATGTTAGTCTAAGGACGTGCCAAGAAGGGTGTAAGCAGAGACTAAGTACCCGAAATTATGCGGTGTTGTTTAGGCCTAATGCACGCCACCTTGTTTAAAAATGGCGTGCTCCCAACAAAGAAAATTCTTCGCTATGCTGTTGTTATTAATATACCCCACCCGGTTATGTGCACTTCTAATTCTGAGGACCGTCTTTCCCAATTTTGAATACATTTGCACATAATTTATATTTTATAGACAAATTATATTAAAAGAAAGAACTGTTTATCTGTTTTATAATAATATCAGAAAGGCAGGATTGCGGCCTAATCTGGTCTCTTTCCATACTTAATGCTTCTGCCAGACTGTGGCCGTTTTTTATTTTACTCCATTTGTAGACTGGAAGTATATAGTTTCGTTGCCCAGCTTCTGAGTTGAGTGCATGGCGTGACCATGTGAGCTGCGGATTTCATTTGGAATATTGTTCGACTGACCAACGTGGTGGTGTAATTTGAAGATTCAGAAAATGGCGCGATGCCGGTTGTCGCAATATTGGTGGGGCCATTATTTGATTAAAATTGATCGCGTGTGCAACTGCTGATCTTTTAATGACTTCAGCTACCATCAATGATGAACTGCATTTCTAACGTCGGACTGTTTGTGTTAGCACTTCGGATGGCTACCATATGCTTTTAATGCGAGTGTATGCTAGATTTGCTGAGACAGCAGTTTGTCAGTCTGTCCACAAGGGACTGTGATAAACATTCTGTGTGTTGTTCGTTGGCACAGGAGCGGAGCAAAGATGGGGTGACCCGTTTGCTATGAAGCTGAAATTAAAATTACAAGAAATTACCAGATTACTTTATGGCAATGGTTTGCAAAGCTTGATAAGAATTGTTCAACACAAGATTCTTACCAACATTATGCTACCAATGTCAAACATGGACACTGTCTTGATATGAAACCATTACGAGCTATGCTGAGTATAACTAGGAAAGATCGACCTAGAACCAGTGATATCAGCAGCAGAGTCGGTACGAAACCAGGACTGAACTCTTTATGAACTCTATAGGCAGACAGCAGATCAAACGGTCTTGGTATGAAACAAGATTGGCATTAAACAGGGCACCACACATAGCAGAACTACACAAATACAGCCGGAACAGACCCAGAGGTTGACCACACAGATGATGGACCGCAGAAATATCAGACACTGACAAGTACTATATACAAAACGAACAGAAGGGCCAGTTTCGGTGATCTCTTCCTGTCCTGACGCCGCGAGGCATTCCAGAAGTAGAGAATAGAAGAAGCAGCAGACGATAAGAATTGTTCAAATTGCACACAAAAATAGCTTAGGGTTCAACCAATCAATTGTCGGTTCTTTTGCATCAGGGTGATCGATAGTTTTTAGACGTAGGGCTTTCCCATGAACTAATAAGAATGCGCTATCGGATAACTATCCGTTTTTCTATATAGCAGAATACATTATGATAACACTTTCACAGTGACGACACTTCCCGGGGTGATGTTGTAGTACAGGAGTGAGTTTTGATCGATCCAGCAGTTATATCCCTCCAGACTGCTACCAAAACAGTAGCAATTGTTTCCGGGCCCACTAAAACAGTGGCAATTGTTTCGCCGCCCACCAAAACAGTGGCAATTATTTCGCTGCCCACCAAAACAGTGGCAATTGTTTTGCGGCCCACCAAAACAGTTTCAATTGTTTCGCGGCCCATCAAAACAGTGGCTACTGTTTCCCGGCCCACCAAAACAGTGACAATTGTTTCCTAGTCTACTCACAACAGTGGCAATTGTTTCCCGGCCCACCAAAACAGTGGTAATTGCTTCCTGGTCCACTCACAACAGTGGCAATTGTTTCCTAGTCCACTCACAACAGTGGCAATTGTTTCCCGGCCCACCAAAACAGTGGCAATTGTTTCCCGGCCCACCAAAACAGTGGTAATTGCTTCCTGGTCCACTCAAAACAGTGGTAATTGTTTCCCGGCCCACCAAAACAGTGGTAATTGTTTCCCGGCCCACAAAAACTGGCAATTGTTTCCCCCAGCACACCTGACAGAGAACCAAACACAGAAATTAATGCAAATGTAGATGTTAATTTCTTAAATCCAAATTACTAAAATCTAACTAAATTCTCTGCTAATGCGACATCTGCTGCTGCTTAAGAATTACAAAATTTCATATATGTGGCTGGAGCGTTGTTTCTGGTATGCGAAGTGCGACAATAACATCCATCTAATTTCCCCATTTGGTTTCAGTATTTTGAAGTACATATAAAATCCTTATGTATCAATCCTACATACAGGAAGAGAGAAAACCCAACCTACTCTACCTTTCCGCACGATTAGGAATAATTGTTTGGCAGTCATCATGGACTTTTCTGGGGCCGAAAGGTTGAAGAAAACTACACACCACAGCGTGCAGGACAAAAGAAAGGCACAACTGAAATAAGGTAGCCGTTGGCATCACCAGCATAGGGTCCCTCCACTGGCTACCAAGGGAGACAAATTCTCCACAATTCCATGAGTTCATTTACCAGAAATAAAAAAAGAAAAGAAAATCCTTTCCCTGAGTTAAACTTGTGATTTTTGTTTTTTTATACTGTGATAACGAGGTCTGACCCCCCAGCGTTCTATTAAATCTGTGAGAATTTTTCTCTATTTTTTTTTCCTTTGCTAATAAAAAAAATAAATAATAATAAATGATGAAGAAATTGAAAATGTCACAAACTCTATCTAGGATCTATCAATGTATATCCATTATCGTCCTTATTAGGGCGAAATTTTTTGTCATTTGAAGCCCTACCCTGGCTTTTGCCAGGGGCCGCAATATAGGCAAGCCATACATATGGCCAAATGTCTGAACGCGGTTTCTGGGACCTCTCCACGGCGATCCTCATCCGCATGGTGGCACTTTGTGTCATCGGGTGTTTATCGCTTGTGTGATGTCCTGGTGGGGTAGAAAATCAGTCAGTCAGTCAGTCTATCAATATCTAGGCTCCATTATTCTATCAATCTCATACGTTCCACGTCCTTTTAAGGATGCAATTTTTTGTTATTCGAAGCCCCACCCTGGCTTTTGCCAGGGGCCGCAATATAGGCAGGCCATAAATATGGCCAATTGTCTGAACGCGGTTTCTGGGACCTCTCCACGGCGATCCTCATCCACATGATGGCACTTTGTGTCATCGGGTGTTTATCGCTTGTGTGATGTCCGGGTGGGGTAGAAAGTCAGTCAGTCATCTAGGCTCTACAATAAATAGAAATAGCGACTGTTTGATGGAAATTAAAAGGAGGATGGCCATAGCAATTCAAAGATTAAACAGCATTAAAAGTTTATGGTTAAGCCCTAGCAAGAATATCAAAATTAAAATTTTGAGAGCATGCATCTTCCCTGTAGCAACACACGGATGTGAGTCGTGGACTATCTCTCAGTTCGTAGGAAAGAGAATAGGGACTTTTGAGCTGCAATGCTAAAGAAAGATCTCAGAATATTTTGGACAAAGAAGAGGAGAAATACTGACATCTGGAAAGATCTGAACATTAGGGAAGATTGGTTAAAACAGTATCCTGTCTCGGAAGCTGAAATATTTTGGTCATTTCAAGCGCCACAAAGGATTGGAAAAATAATAGCAGAAGGCATTGTGCCAGGAAGGAGGGACAGGGGTTGACCAACACGAAGATGGGCACAGGATAAGTGACTCCTTGAGTATGAAAGTACATAAGGCGGGAGAGCTGGCGAGAGACCGAGTTTCGTTCAGGCAGTCCGTGATGAAAGCGACGTTCTACAAAGGACCTGCTACATGATGATGATAATGGAATACTATCAGTTCTTCGAGTCATCCCTATTGTCGAAGGCTTATATTGGATTTTACAATAACTTATTCAAATACACGACAAAGTCAGAATATTCAAGCCATGATACCCTGTAGAGTTTAAAATATCCCAATGGCATTACACAGGTCGATGTAATACAGAAACGATTAAAAATAATTTTAGGCATGTCAGAAAATATTTAGAATGGGTTGGCTTGAACACCAGCCGACAATTGAAATAACTATTGGTGTATTGAAATAGTCGGCGTCTGTGGCTTAGGCATTGCGAACGCGCTTCGTAATATGGGGGTGCCGGGTTCGATCCCAGCTGCTAGGCCTTTGCGCCTGCGGTGGTATCGAGAAGCCGACCGTCCAGATACTATTAAAAAAAAAGTAGACATATAAGTACTTGGGTGCAAATTTCAACTGCTCCAACTTGTT
This sequence comes from Candidula unifasciata, assembly GCA_905116865.2. NCBI lineage: Eukaryota > Metazoa > Mollusca > Gastropoda > Stylommatophora > Geomitridae > Candidula > Candidula unifasciata. The sequence goes on along the minus strand of CAJHNH020000444.1, from coordinate 156,496 downwards.
GAGAAAAGAATTACAAACTAGATTACAATCTGGAAATACAGTTTACTAGGCCCTTCAACATCTGCTAAAGTCAAAGTGCCTGTCTCGCAACACCAAGATAAAAATATATAAAACGTTGACTGACTGACTGACTTTCTACCCCACTAGGACATCACACAAGCGATGAACACCCGATGACACAAAATGTCACCATAAGGATGAGGATCGCCGTGGAGAGGTCCCAGAAACCGCCAAAAGCCAGGGTGGGGCTTCAAATAACAAAAAATTTTATCCTCAGAAGGACGAAACAGGATTAGTAACGAAAGTAAACGTTGACAAGACCAGTGGTTTTATATAGCCCTGAAATTTGGAGCACAACGAAATGAGATGAAGTCATATTATATGTTTTCAAAAACAGAGTCTTACGACGAATCTTTGGATCCATCAAAGATGCAAACAGCGGTGAATGAACGAAATTCATAATCTGTTAAAATCACCACTGATAGCTTGCATAATGAGAGCTAATAGACTGAAATGGTTGGGACATATTGAAAGAATTTCAGATGACAGAGAAGTAAAAACTGTATATACAAGGGAGATGAATGGTTGTAGACCACCCACGAGGCAGACCAAGAAGACGATGGAGAGATAATCTCCAGACAGACCTGCAAACACTTGGTGTCACCAATTGGAAAGAGAAGGGCAACCATAGAGATAATGGAGGGGGGTGATATCTGCAGCAATGAACCTCAAGGGCTCGGAATGCTGAAGAAAAACAAGAACCCATGTGCATAAATATCAGTCAGTCGTCAACACTGTTTCATTTAACAAATTAGGCGATATATTTCAGAATGTTCTAAATAAAGAGTTTGAGTACAAATCCGGGATAAAAGAGATTGATAATAGTGGGGTTTTGGAAAAAAGGGGGGGGGGGGGCTTGAGATGTAAAATCTCCATCTAGTCCAGGCTATAAATCTTTGGTATAAATAGCAAAAGGATGACCGGCAATTTGTAACTGGAGACCTCCATGTACAGGTGGTATATCATGAAAGCAAAGAGAAAAAAATGCATAATTTCTGAAAAGAAGACTAGGATTTGACAGATAATTGCTGACGGAAATTAAACAAACAGACAAGGATATATCGGTCCTATTAAACAACATAACATTCTTACAAAAATCGTATTGTAGAAAAAAGCTTAAAGGCACGCGAGCAAGAGGAAAACATTGATACAAGCGGGAGGAAAACTATCAAGCGGTGTACAAATAGCAGTCTCATGGCGAAAGGTGCATCATATTTGAGATCCATTCATTGTGGAGACAGCACATGATTGTCTGAGCTGGTAAGACTGCATGTGTTAAAGAAGACAAGATTGTGATTGATTTGACGGTGGCATGGATAAAGTTCAATGACTCGTTTGTCTCTTTATGGTCCATATCTTTTGGCGTGGGTAATTATGTTTACCGACAGCCTTCTGTTTCGTAAACTGTCAGATATCTCTGATACAGATGTTCTTCTATGACATTAAGCCCGACAGTCCAGCCTATTGATAATGATGATATCAGTTGACAGAGAGGTAAAAACTTTACACACAAAAGGACCTGAATGGTCGTAGACCGCGAGGCCACCAAGAAGACGACGGAGAGATAATGTCCGGACACACCCACAAACACTTAATATACCCAGCTGGAGGAAGAAGACCAACCAGAGAGATGAGTGAAGGCGGGTGATACATGTAGCAATGAACCTCAAGAGCTCAGAATATTGAAGAAGAAGACCAACCAGAGAGATGAGTAGAGGCGGGTGATACATGTAGCAATGAACCTCAAGAGCTCAGAATATTGAAGAAGAAGGCCAAACAGAGAGATGAGTGAAGGCGGGTGATACATGTAGCAATGAACCTCAAGAGCTCAGAATATTGAAGAAGAAGACCAACCAGAGAGATGAGTGAAGGCGGGTGATACATGTAGCAATGAACCTCAAGAGCTCAGAATATTGAAGAAGAAGGCCAAACAGAGAGATGAGTGAAGGCGGGTGATACATGTAGCAATGAACCTCAAGAGCTCAGAATATTGAAGAAGAAGGAGATCATAGGAATGTTTCTATGTAGCTCTTAAAAACTCTTTAATCTCACCTGACAAAAATAGATTGCATAGAACATTCGTAATCCCCCACCCTTTTTTTTCCCCCTTGCTATACATCTAACCTCTTTATTACATCTCCGAACTAGTGTCATCAGGTTATCTAAGTACTTAAACATGCACTTAACAAAAAATATAAAGGTTTTGGCCAAGTATATAATAGCAAATGCCGACCGGCATGATACATTATGATGATCATCTTACAGCCATTTACTGTATATTTACAATTGCGGTATTTAAAATTATTTACCAGAATCTGTCGAATCACGAAATAAACGGCGTAGTTTTATGCCAAGACGGTTGCAGAAGTATTTAAAGTTTCTCAAGTGAGACCGATTCATTTGCAATTTGTATAGACATTTATTCATTATTCAGTTCATGCCAACGAAAGTGCTAACACGCTATGATTTGCAGACTTTGTGTGCTTGTCAGAAAATATTAGAGTGACTGTGGTATCTGTTTGGTTTGTAGCCTGCTACTTGATTCTGGCAAATATTTCCTGCAAAAATTATCATGAAAGCACATCCTAGAACTGTGAAAGACACTTCTCAACGCCAGCGGATATTGTTAGTCATATTTGTCGTAGCCATGGGCCGATTTCTTCGTTTATCTTGTCCAGAATCGTACATCTTCAATGCGCGGAACAGAGCACGGAACAGTACTGGGGAAAAACAAGACAAGCAAATGCATTAGCGGAGGCAATGGTAGATGTATACGTAGTCTATATAAACGACCGCCATATGACATTGATTTGGCGTTTGTTGCCCAGTCAGCAGTGTTGTAAACAAAATTTAGTGTCCTAGGCCAGCAATGGGAGTAACCATTCGCCATGCATATCTTGATTTCTACACCTAGCAAGATCAGGACTGTAAGCATGCTCAGGACTTTCAAGTATGAGAGAACTACCACCCTTTTTGGGCGCCTTTAACAGAAGGTATGAAGCAGAACACCAGCTCTGCGTTTGTGTAGCCTCTATGGAGAACGGGATTTGTCCCTGGATGGGACTACCCCAGGGTTCTGCAATTTCACCAGTGCTCTACACTGTGTATACAATCAATACTGCATATCTTAAAGCACCAGGTGTTAGAAGGGCATTGACATTTGCAGACGATGTTCTTGCATAAGGTAGGAGAGCGATAGGTAACACAGTCCGAGCGTTACAGGCAGCTGTAGACCAATTGACTGATTGGTGTGCAAAGATAGGTGATGTCATTAACTCAGAAAAGGTGACTGTTTTATGCTGCTCTCTGGACAATGGAATTGTAAAAGCTTATGTTTCAAGCCTCACAATTATTAACAGAAACATGAAAAGAAAAAATATACCAAGCTAATGTACATGGATATCATTTTATATAGAAGCCTGTCCTTCAGGGATTACTTTGAGGCAGGTGCGGTGAAATGCCAAAAAGGACTCAATGCTCTCAAGATTACGACAGTAATGGACATGGAACAAAGAATGCTATTCACAGTGTTCAGGCATGTGATCCTGTCAGTAAGAGATTATGGACTTGGAATTCTAACAATATCAAAGAGGCAGCCATGAAACTTGAATGTATACCGAATGAAGCCATGCAGGTAATTCTGGGATGTACAAGAGATACCCCTGTAGTATGTATGCGATATATACTTGCACTGCCTAATATTGCAGATAGGCTCAAAGTTCTGCAAGCAAAGTCATTTTTCAGAGTAGCTGCAGACAAGATTCACCTCCTGCATGAAGCCCTGGATAGAGCTAAGGGTCCCAGACTGAAAAGAGGAAAGTTGTTTCTTGTCCTTTATCTGACCAAACATAGTAGATTTCATCCAAAAAAAACAGTGACCACCATCACATTGATATGTGTACACTAAATGACCAGTTGTTGGTGATTGTTTCTTGTATGTTGTTTGACATTTTTACATCTGTGGATGTTTTTCTACTCCAAGTTCTTGTTAATAGTGCTTGGACTTTTTTTCTTTTTGTCCTCCTCTTTTTAGTCACATTTTCTTAAAGGTTAGCGGGGAGGGGTGCCTGGGTGGGGGTTGTCCTATATTCATGAATAGGCTGAAAATGGTTGATACCATTGAACTAGATTTTAGAGTCTCTGTATTTCGTTTTTTTTTTTTTTTTTTGGATTCAACGAAATATTGTCTGCTCTTTTCTATATCCACACGTTCAGAGTTGCAGTAGGGCAAGCCTGAGTATACATGACATTTTATTATCCCCATTTAAAAATGTCTTTTATTATCTCCCTGGATGTTATCAAGTTTCCTGTGTCGCTGATAAATGTAACCGCTGCCCGAAGTGTCTTTCTGGTGCAAAAGTGCACGCACCTTGTCACACGGGGAATCCATTTACTCACCGCTGATATGGGGCGTAGAATACCAGGCTATAATATAAAACACTGTTCTTCAAATTATAGGCGGCGGAACACTGATGGGGTAGGGAATAGTCTAGGTGGGACACAATAAGTGTCTGGCCTTACGGTGTTTCTGGGCAGGAAAGCGTAATTTGCTTCTGCCAGGATTGAGCCTGAAGATGATTTAGAACCAAGCAGGTATCAATACTAGAGGCCCCGTTCATCCGCATAAAACAGTTTATTTTGGGGGAATTTTGGGGGTATATTCTTACCCGGTCGGCTCTGTGGCTAAGTCGATGCAAACGCTTCGTAATGCCGGGTTCGATCCCAGCTGCGGGCCATGCGCCTTGCGTTGGTTTCGACAGTGGTATCAAGAAAGCCAACCGCCCAGAAAGTAATGACAAACTACTAGACGTAAATTTGCCTAGAAAAACCACACAACAGCCAAGGGCTGTTGGGGTTGGTTCTGTAACGTCCTGTAAAGGATACGCAACTAACAAAATTCTTACCCGGGAGAACAGATCGGGAAATAGAAACTAGATGACAACGAGCCAGTGCAGGTATATACCAACTGACACCGCAGTTAAGACATCCAATCATCAGTACGAGCGACAAGAAAGAAATTATAAACACCATACTCATACCAACACTGTGCTACCGGTGCCAGACTTGGACATGATCAAAGGCTAACCTACGTCAAATTAACACATGTGAAATGAGATGCCTGAGAAAAGCCTCCAACTTGACCATTCAAGACAAAGTTAGAAATGATATCATCAGACAGACTGTAGGAACAACACCATGCAGCAAATTCAGTGGAAAACAAAAATCAAAATGGTTTGGTCATATACTAATAAAGCAGCCAGAACAACTACCAAAGAGGGTGTGCTATAAACGAAAAGAACTGTAGTGAAAGCAAGAGACCGCCGTAGGAGAACATGGACTGAAGATATTAAAGAACGTCTTCACCAACAAAGAATGGCAATAGCTACAGCAGCCCATAAAGCAGTGGATCGCAAACTGTTGCTCCCCACAACGCTTAACGGCAGAAATTCAAATTGATGATGATAATGTTAAATCTAACCCATAACCACATTTGATGTCGCCGTTAATGCAATTGTAATTTTATGGCTTAGGATTTAAAAAAAAAAAAAATACTGTCCAAGTTTGTTTTTTCCCTGCGTATGGTAAGCTGTCCGTAGGCCTTGAAACGCTATCCCGTGCTTTGGTGGGTCGCGAGTGTAAAAATGTTGATCAACACTGATATAAACAATCGCACAAACCTGATACAGCATTTACGTGCGCCGTCGTTATAATTTCCTATTTCCACGTGTGGGTTAGAGGGCTCCATTTTGGGGAACAAGGAATAAAACTACTATACACCTACTACCCACCCCCCCCCCCCCCCCCCCCCCCCCCCCTCCCCTCGCCCCCCCCCCCCCCCCCCCCCACTTTTCCACTCCTCACAAGAAAGCCATTTTAGTAGGACCAAAATAATTATAATAATTTTTAAGCGAGAAACTTTATTGCACCGAAGCCCTCACTGTCATTTTTGCCACATAAGTTTAAAAAAAAAAAAACCGTACTGATAATAGTGAACTATCAGCCTGAGGTAGAAATCGAACCGGTTTCTGAAGATCCCACGGTGTACACCTGAAATAGGCCTTATCAGGGCGAGGCGGGTATACTGTTTATATTTATGTTCTCAGTTGCAACCCATTGGGTGTTTGCAGGTAATCGGTTTACGTTCAACTCCCGTCACACACCGGCACGGCATAGAGACTGACGTCACGTGTCGGTAACCGACTTGAGAAAACATACAGCTAAACAGGGTGACATGCACCAGTTTGACAGATTAAGGGTTTCCTCCTACTGGTAGAGGGTGAATTTCAAAAGGGTTGATTAATCGCTCAGTTGGTTCTTTTATGAAATGCGCCCACAGAGTATGATTACATTTGGCAGGAGCATTGGTCACTCCTCTACCAGGGTTCGGATTTCTTCCAGCGGTAATGCTTGTAAGTATTAATTAATTCGAGAAGTGAATTCGCCAATAGTGAACTACCCTTTTAGAAGTTTTAGAAAAGGGGAAACATAAAGTGTAGCTTATATTATGTAGTTTTGTCCTATCACAATCGACGTCACATAGGACAAACCCATGCATGGTCAGTCTTCCGATGCACCAGCAGCATCAAGGTACCGCTACTGATTGCTCAAATGAGAAGTTGATTATAATGTCCTTTATCTCGACCTCGAATACGGCAGCGACGTGCTTCAACATACTTTACTCTGAGGTCACGCAGTTATGTTAGTCTCAGAGATTTGTCATTATCTATCTGGGATTCAATGAGGAGAATAGCCCAACTGCCTCCTAACAAGCATGCCTTCAATAGAATATATTAATAAAGTAAGAGAAAATGTATTGATCGGCACTCATAGAAAGAAGTAGAAAGATTAAAGAACACACTAGACTATAGTTACCGTGCCGGGAATTGTCACCTTTAGAAGGCGTCTGCGCCTCGCCATGAATACAAGTGCACTAAGAACATGGCCAACTAGGCACCCCGAAAAAAAGTGTCTTATTGGCTATGTCCTAAACAGAGGTGTTTTCTTCAAAGTCGGTGTGAATCTTCCTGGGAGAAAAAGTTGGGTTGGTTGTGTATCCTTAACAAGATGTTGTAGAACCAACGCTAGAATGTTTTTTGGCTGTTGTGGTTTTTTTTTTTTTTTACGTAGAGTAGTTTGCTTCTGCTTCTTGAACGGCCGGCTCTCGGTACCACTGTCGAAACAAGCACAAGACAAATAGTCTGCAGCTTGGGTCAAACTTGGCATCCGGCATAACAAAGCGCGTTCGCAACACCTAAGCCACAAACGTTGACTAGGAATAGAGGAATCAAATAGTCTGCATAAAATAAACTAGATATGTAAAACAGATGTACACGCAAAAACCCAAGTTCTAGAGCAGAAGTGAACGCAAAAGCAGAACTTTATGCTAGAGTTTTCAGTCGGTGAACGCTAGGAAAAAGAAGTGTCATGAGAAATACAACAGCAAGCAGTGGTCAGTTCTCTGAGAAGCAGGCCATAGACAATGAGATTAGTCATGGCTAGCTGGTGATGTGTAAGTCGCAGTGGTGTAGCGGTTAGACGCTCGCCTGCGGATCGGAAGGTTGGGGATTCGGGTCCCTTCGGTACTGGACATTTTGTTTTCAAAAATAACATTAGCTCCCTGGTCAACCCAGCCTTGAATGGGTGTTAGGTGGAGACCTGGGAAGTAAAAGTGGTCAGTGTGTGTCGATAGCTCTATACAATATAGGTCTAGCCTTATGTGTCCAATACACGTGCAGGCGCGGAAAAGTCTCCTTTACTTACTTTACGTAATAAGCGGTGCAATGGTTTTAAACAGTGCGCTTAACCTTTCACCAGAAATGAACTAGCGGGTATTGATCGGCTCTAAAAAGGAATAGAGAAGCGAAATAGAGATTAATAATGTCTAATTAGCTTCTACGTCGACACGGAATGACAACAGCCAATGCTGCCCATCAAGCAATGGGTCGCAAAGTGTTACTTTAAAAAATGCTTAACGATAGGAGTGTAGATGAGTGATGATGATGAATTAGCGTGTAGATCGACTCTCAAAGGAATAAAAAAGCGAAATAGAGATTGTTAATGTCTAATTAGCTTCTACGTCGACACGGAATGACAACAGCCAATGCTGCCTTTCAAGCAATGGGTCGCAAACTGTTCCTCCAAAAAAAAAAAAAAAAAATGCTCAACAATAGGAGTGGAAATGAGTGATGATGATGAATTAGCGAAACTGAACAATACTCATTTATTTCACATGAAAAGACAGGCATTGATTTTCAACCAAATAGAGATTAGGGGTGCACAGTAAGTTAGTCCTGTGTCCACACACACTTATTCTTACTGCCAGGCGCTGGTGTCCAAGGAAGCGACAGGTTCGCAACTTTATGCGGTCATTTTAGATTTCTAATTACCTGCTTAAACATATCTTATATGAATTGAGCCCCCCCTCGCCCTGAAAATATGTGTTTGAAGTTTAGCCCCTCCCCCCCCCCCAACCCCCCCCCCCCCCCCCCCCCAACTCCCGTCTCCCAATTTGTTTATTTGTATCGCCCCCGTACCCTCATTCCCATATGTGTATGTGTATGTGTGTGTATAAGTGTATTTGTGTGCGTGTACCACATTTTGGGGCTGCTGTAAAATGTAAAAGAATTGTTCTGAATAATAAAAGAAAACTTGAAGAAATGATTATGTTGAAGAAATTATTCTGTCCCTAATGTACAATTAAAGTAAATTATATCATCCTGAAACTAATAAAAAAAAAAAAAAAAAGTATCTAGGCACAGATGAGTGGAAGTTATATTGCAGAAAATAAAGAACATAATAGAAGAGGCAAAATATGCAAAATACAAAATAAAGAACATCTTATGCAATAAAGTACTGCATGAAAGGTTACAAAAAGAAATATGCTATTAAGGACTAGTTTTAACATATGGATATAAATCCTGAGCAATTAGTAAAAGCCAACCTTTCTTCGACTGCGTGTTCAGAGTTCACAACATCAATCCATTAGGAACATAAGATATATCTATCGCACTTTAGGGATCGCAGGTCGTTTCTTATTGTGTGAAAACCTGTATACAACAATGAAGGGGTTTTTTCTTCCATGTAACCTGTAAACTTCCTTGCAAAAGGTTACTACACTTGTGTCTGGTTACACACAACACCGGCTCCTGTGTATTCTATTATTATAGCCGGTATGTATGATTTCTCACGGTACAGTTAACAGCGCGGCAAACCTACAAGTTAAGGCAGCTTTTATGACAAGCGGCAAAATGTGTCAGCAGAAAAAACGACCTGGTAGGCAATGTAGTACCGGGTATGTAATCTATCTTACTGTATAATAATAATAATAATAATAATAATAATAATAATAATAATAATAATAATAATAATAATAATATTAATAATAATAATAATAATAATAATAATAATAATAATAATAATAATAATAGGCACTGGGACCTGGGGTATAAGACACGTTGAGGGCCCCCCCCCCTCTTTTCCCCATTGCAGAAGAAGAACTGAACCCCCAACCCAATTCTTTTCTGGTGGGAGGGGGCGGGAGAGGGGGGGGGGCGTCGGCCATAATCATAAATATAAGGACATCCTCCTTGTTAAGCATATGTTTATCTAATTCACATTATTTAAAATATAGTATTCATTTTTTTTCAGCAGCTTTTTAAAGCCTGGACCAAATATGGAACTTCAAATCGTATAGTGTTAAAACAAAGTTATGTGCTTTTAATTCTAATGTTACTTCAGTTTTAAATGAAAGTTGGAGAGCCATTAAAGAGCTGGAAAGAAGATGAAATGTATTTGAAAACACATATCGGAGGAAAATGTGAAACATAAAATGGAAGGCATTTAGGAGTCATTAAGAAAAAGGACACATTTCTTAGCAATCATTAGGTATCATCGATTACTTTACATTACTTTAGCAACAAAAGATGTGTAATTATCATAATTATCTTACATTTTTTTTTCAGGGAGTTGTCCTTACAAGGGAACCTACACACGTGAAATACGTTTATACAAGTCTATACTGATGACTCAGTGAAAAGTATTGGGACTGCTCTGCAGTTCTACTCATCACATTCAAATATGAGGTTTGGAGGCTGTTTCGAACTGATACTGTTTTTAGCAGCTGCATCAGTTGTTAACTCCCAAAGTGAAGCACCAACAACAGAAGACCCACGGAATTACCTGTTTGTTAAACCAAGAAATTTTGTTCTGCACCCAGCGACCAATAAAACCCGTTTCACAGCTGAAGAGAAAGCACAGATTGTGCAGATACACAATGCTTACAGAAGCCTTGTTCTACCACCTGCTACAAATATGCAAGAACTGGTAAGGCCGTTATTTTATGCGTTACTCATTTACCATTACTACCATCGCTTTATCATATTTTCTTCTTCTTCTTCTTCTTCTTCTTCTTCTTCTTCTTCTTCTTCTTCTTCTTCTTCTTCTTCTTTTTCTTCTTCTTCTTCTTCTTCTTCTTCTTCTTCTTCTTCTTCTTCTTCTTCTTCTTCTTCTTCTTCTTCTTTTTCTTCTTCTTCTTCTTCTTCTTCTTCTTCTTCTTCTTCTTCTTCTTCTTCTTCTTCTTCTTCTTCTTCTTCTTCCTCCTCCTCTTCTTCTTCTCCTTCTTCTTCTTCTTCTTTTTATTGGTATTTTTTTTAATTATTATTATCATTTTTCTCCACCTTCTATCATCCTCCTTGCTTTCCCTTTATCCTCCTTCTCCTTCTTCATATTCTTGTTCTTCTTCTTCCTCTTCCGTTTTCCCCAAAATGGAACTTAGGCCCTCAACCAGCTTACACCAAGACCTCTTATCTTTTGCTATTGACTGTAGCTCACCCTTTGACCTTCCCTTTCACCCCAAGTAGTGGATCTATAATTTGTTTCTGTTTCCTTGTATATTTGTTCTGTCATATTTTTCTTTTACCAGAAAAGATGGCAGAGAGATAATATGTTATCTGTTCTGTAAACAATTTAGAGTTACCAACTGGAAAGATAATGACGAGTCTGTTGTTATTTCCTGAAAAAAGTAATTCTTTCTTCTGTAGATAACACCATTCTGTTGTGAGTGCAAAATATTACTCTAGCAGAAAACAGCCATACTGACATGACTGTTGAGCACACGCTTTGATAACATCAGGTACTTAACTTATTTAATATTTGTGCTATACACAAAGTGTAGTTAGACTTGACAAACACCCTCTACAATTGTGATTGTCCGTAGGTATGGGATGATGATCTAGAGGAGTATGCCTGGAACACCACACAAGCGTGTACGGGAGCTCACAGCGCTGGCACAATGCTCAAGAAGTATCGACCACAGTTTCCTGATACATGGAAGACCTTGACGGCAATGGGAGAGGTCTTGTATTATAGAAACGGTGAGTTTGTTAACTATTTTATCGTCATTATCCTCATTAAAATCATCACGTTGTGCCATTTTTAAATCACAAGGGAGTCGTATTCAGTTTTTCCCCTGTGTCGTTCTATGCTGCTAAGGAGACATTATGAAGACCACAAATGCATGAGTACTGACAGAAGACAAGAAATTAGATGGAAAAAAAGATGCTTAACAGTGTGTGAAAGAGAAATAAGTTGTGGATCGGGTAAGGAGGGACGTATGAGAGGAAAGGAACGACGAGTCTATAATCAATGTGCTTCGAGAACAGTTAGCATGTATAACTTAAGAGATTTTCTGCGGGAGACGGATCATCTATAGGTATATCCGGTATGCTACAATCTCGGTTCTTCCAGAGTTTACAGCTGGTGAAGGCGAAGAAGAAGAAGAAGAAATCAGGAAATCAGTATACGCAATCCTTTTGATTTCGTATATGGAAATCCAACCGGGAACTTTTTACAATAGCCTTTAATAAATTATTGCAGCATGAGAACTTGTTCAAAAATTCGTGGGGTAATTTGTTTATGATAAAAGTGAAGGACTGTTTTCCATGCCTTGGGAAAGGGTTTTGATAATTCTGTCTTTTTCTTCTTTATCCTTTACTTCCGCTTTTACCAAAACGGGTGTCGAAGGAGATATAAAGTCCTGCTTCGTGCTCTTCTGTCTGCTTCGACCATAGACACATCGTGGTGCTGTAGAGTTTCTCTGATGTGTTTTTTTTTTTTTTACATACTAACATCCTAAATGTTGCTTTGGCGATGCGAAGGCCTTTCGTAATTCCGCGGTGCTGGGTTCAATCCCACTGCAGATGATTTGGCAGCAGACCAGACCGCCTTGCTTTGGTTTCGATTGTGGTATCAAGAGCCGATCATTGAGTTAGCAATAGCAAACTACTAACCGTAAATTTGCCTAGGAAAACCACAACAGCAAAAAACATACAGGGGTTGGTTCTGAAACACCCTGCAAAGAACAAACAAGTAAGTCTTAAACTAGCAGAACTAGACATAAGATTACAAAATCGGCAAGGCACTCAGAATGGATAAGACAAGCCATCAAGCCCTCAAATGGACATCATAAGGGAAAAGAAAACGAGGAAGACCAAGAGAGACCCAGTGTAGAACCATCACCAGGGAAGGCTTAACAGTGGGTCTAACAAACCTCCAAAACTAAAGCAGGTGTTAACGAACCGCCAGACATGCAGAGCTATGACCTCTGCCCTATGCGCCGCCCTAGGTCCAAAAGAAAAGGCTTACTAACTAACTAACTAACTAACTAACTAACTAACTAACTAACTAACTAACTAACTAACTAACTAACTAACTAACTAACTAACTAACTAACTAACTAACTAACGCTTTACTTCTACTCCTACGTCTGCTTATGCGTTAAGCAATGTTAATCATCATGAATTAATGAAACAATTCTGTTTTTTAGGGCAGTACTATAGCTTTGAAGAGGCATTGTGGATGTTTTGGGCTGAAGGAATTGACTACGATATCGTAAACCACGAGTGCACGCCTGGCAAAGAGTGTGGCCATTATCGAGTGGTAATTATACTTCATCTTTTCATCACGTCCTCTGTGTAAAAACGAATGAATAATACCGGCTTTCTTCCCAAAAGAAGACAGGGTCTTATAATAACTATTGATCACGAAGACGTCTTTTCCCCCAGGTGATTTCGTATTCTTTTGCTGTATAAAAATCAAATTAAAAAATATATATATATGAATAAAACTATACGTTTATTCAAGTACAAATACTTAATTCTTCTTCGCGTTCACCGGCTGCAAACTTCAGTTCTGGTTGCTAGTCTACTTCTGAACCTATGTCTTGTCCAAAACTTAGGTTTTGCGAACACATCTGTTTTACAGATCTGTCTTATTTGTATGCACGCTGTTGGTTCATTGTCTGTCAGGTAGATGCACGCCGACCTCAAAAGAAAACCCTAATATGTCGACTATTACGACATGCTTGTTAGAGAGGCAGTGGGTCTCCCCCCTCCCCATTTTTTTACGAAGGGACCCTGAAGGCTGCATGAGCAAAATACCTAATTATAATTTATGGAAAATTTTTTTAATCGGTAAAATGTAATATTATAATATTTTTTTTACATGTATTTGTATATTCATTGCTCTATAATTCAGTACGTCTCTCGTTTGTCTCGACTGTCAAACGAAATCCGTCCATCTAAATACGATCTTAGCTATGGCTTATATTTTGGGGGAACTGATTATAATACTAACATTTTGAAAAATCATGCTAGTGCTTTTCCTTCTTCTTCTCCTTCCTTCTTTCCCCCAATGAGGCAGAGTCTCTCAATCAACTCACGCCAAGTCGTTCTATCCGTTACTATTGCATGCAGTTCTCCCCATGTCTTCCGCATCTTGAACTTCACTCTCTTTCTCCCTTCTCCGTGTATCCTGAAGTTTTTCATTTCCCTTAATACCCCAATTATTCTATCTACATCGTACACAGTTCCAGCTTACCAGGTGCTCATTATGGAGATTTTCCTAGGTACAAGAGGTACGTCGACGATAAGATATCCTTTCGGCTTTCTTCGGTGATTTTAATGCATTTTTCGGAAAAACACAGTAGCTATTTTGGAGACCTCATTTGGCAGAGTGATCAGTAAAGGGGCCGAAACGTCTAAGCTTAGAGCCTTTGTAGCCCCAATCTTTAGTAGAGGCGACGGCTGAACCCTTTTCATGCTCCCTTCTGGGGAGGGGGGAGTGGTGGGGAGGGGGGATAGAGCCACTGTCCCCCTATCGCAAAAAGCGATTCATTAGGGGGGTTTTCTTCGAAGTCTTTGTGCCTCTGCTTGCGAATCAAGTAACGGTCTGCAATGCATACACACACATACACAAAAAGCCAGACCTGTGAAAACGGATGTGCACACAAAAACTCAAGTCCTGGATCAAGACCAAAATCCACAAATGGGTAAACACCCTAAACTTTCCGCTGGAGTCTACGCCCGGTCGGTCACATCTCTAGACATATCGGTATTAAAGAAATATGCTTGCATTCCCATAATATTTGAATGCATCAGATAAAATCATCCCACTGCATGCATGTAACGTATGAAATGTCAAAGAACTGGTTGACTAGTGATTATCAGTTAAGAGTCAGTTGACTTTTAGTTGATAGTGGGTGAGTTATCAGTTGAATATCAATTTACCATTAGGAGATTGTCGGTTGACATTCAACTGATTATTACTTGATGATCTGCTGACTTTTATTTGACTATTTTTTTTTTAATAACAAGTTGATTACCTGTTATTTATCAAGTGATCGTTTACCTCTACAGATGACTTTAGCAGCGTCTGGTGGTGTCGGATGTGCAATCAATGTTTGCAATAATTTCAGTGTTAGCAGATACCCAACGCCCTCAGTGTTTCTTTCATGCAGTTATGATGGCCAGTAAGTTATAATTTTCTTTTTCAATGCTTCAAAAAATTCAGCAATTTAAAAAATGTTATTAGTTTTACCAAGAGGTTGTATTTAAAATAATTGAAGTGACTGCAAGCGATCTAATGTCAAGGAATTCGCAAAAAACTAACAATGAACATGAAGCCATTTTACATTATGCTGTGAGCTATAGAGGTCGAAATAATGGAGAGGGAAAAAAAAAGTCACAGCTAGTTTGCAAGAACTGTAGGGATGCTTGTTAAACATTCTCACTTTGTCGCGTTTGCCAATTGTGTGTCTAAAATCGTCTAGAACGATATGTCTGATTCACCACTAGTGTGAAAATGGTCTTTAACTTTTAACATTTTCCCGCGGGGTTCTATTCTGGGGATACACGAACAGACCCACTGCCATCTTTCAAAAGGCGTGGTAGAAGGCTACTAATTAGAGGCTTTTCCCTTCCAAATAGGAGTACATCTGCCGGAGAAGTGAGGATTCAACATTCTGCATACATGTTTTGTTTTGGTTGTTAGTATCCAAAAGCCATGAGTCGTTAACCCTTAGGCTCGGTATTATGGATATCGCAACCTTTCGGCCTTGATTCCATTGTAAATACCGTAAATCTGGGAGAAATGTGGCATTTCTGCCTACCCCCGGGAGTGAACCCGGACCACAAGGAGTTCGTCACCCGCTCACCGCGCAATCCGGTTTAGCCAAATACGCTAGAGAGCCGGGCAGTCTGCATACATAAAAACCAGATCTGTGAATGAATGTGCATGACATCCAAGTTCTAGAATATAACTATAGTGCAGAAATGAATGAACAACACAGCCGGTGTACGTTAAAAAGAATGAGCTATCTAATCCCACTACCAAAACCTTTTAAAGATCATTCTAAGTTTGGTGGCTTTAGAATCATCACCTTACAAAACACATTTGCGAAGGTCTTGGAGAAGATAGTTGCTGTAAAGTTACAAGAATTTTTGGAAAGGGGGAAGCTTCTCCCAAGAGGTCTGGGAAGTTACAGGCCAGGAAAGGACACTTGGGCAAATGCGGCCACTTTTGTTTTTGACGTCCATGACAGGAAACTATGGCGGTAGGACTGGATCTCGAGGATGCTTATAACAGAGTGAGATATGACATCTTAATGACTGCAATGAGGGAAAAGGAGGTCAATCCATGGCTGGTGAATTGGGTTGCAGCTGTCCTGTATTCACGTCGGGTTGCTCTCCGACTGGGCTCATGGACCTCTGAACCATGCACTTTGGCCCCAGGACTGCCACAGGGATCCGCCATCTCGCCTGTACTCTTCAACGTGTATACGAGCAAGATTGCAAGCCTAGAAGCACCAGGAGTTGGAATGATACTGACTTTTGCGGATGATATACTTACATATAGGCAGGGGGAAGAGAGGGAGCAAACAGCCTGGGAGCTACAAGCGACAGTAGACAAAGTGACTGAGTGGTGTACAGAAATGAAGGCTGTCGTCTACCCGGAAAAGGCGTCTGTTTTGTGGTGTTCTCTGGACAACAGAATCGTTAAAACTAATGTCCCAAGTCTCACGATAGATGGTAGAGACGTCAGCAGAGAGAGCAAACTGAAGTATCTGGGAATTACATTTGACAGGAGCCTGTCATTTAAGGGCCATGTGGAGAGTATTGTGACAAGATGCCAAAAAGGACTTAGTGCACTTAAGACTATGGCTGCAATTGACATAGAGCAGAGAATACTTTTCACACTATATCAGCACCTGATCCTGTCAGTGCTGGATTATGGCCTGGGACTGCTTACCGTCTCAAAGAGTCAGATGGACAAACTAGAGCGCATACAGAACGCGGCTATGCGGGTCATTCTGGGTTGCACCAGAGACACCCCAGTGGTGTGTATGCGATACATTCTTGGTTTGCCGACGGTTGCAGGTGATGCAGGCGAAGTCATATCTCAGGGTAGCTGCAGACACAGACCACCCTCTGCATGAAGATCTGGGTGCAGTTCAGGGTCAGCGGCTGATAAGAGGGAGGTCATGGATGGCTCAGGCAGAAGACACAATCAGACAAGTTTGCATCCTTGAGAACATTAGGCGAGGAGAGGAGTGGGTCAAAGTGCCACCTGAGCAGTCAGACTTGTGTAGAGTCATAATCACGCTGAGCCGGGAATGCAGAGACTGGCCAGCAGGTGCCACAGAGGTGGAAATTCAGCAAATAATTCAAGATAATGCTCGCTCAGAGGATTTGATCATTTACACAGACGGTTCAGTGTCAAGAGGCAAAAGAAGTGCTTGGGGGCTTTTTAGCAAAAGTTAATGGTCGACGTATGGTGCAGCAGAGCCTAGCATATGATACCACAACATCCAACTTAAGAATGGATGTGGAGGCGTTCACTGCAGCTTTCCACTGGCTAGAGAACGCGACACACACACACACATTGTAATTGTAACTGATTCAGAAAGCATGCTGAGGAAGATCAGAACAGGTATGCTTCGTGCAGAGTGGCAGGCTTCGCTGCGGAGGACTCGAGTGAGGAGTATTGTCTGGATTTTTTCACCGGGTCACGCCGGTGTGTTGGGAAATGAACAGGTGGACAGACTGGCTGACTCTGCACAACTTGGTGGAATACTGCTACATGATAGGGCAGACGTGGTTAGTGCCTTGTGGGAGAGCGTGTACAATGCGGAGGAGCAGATAGATCACCACAGTTTGGTGAGATTGATGCAGTTAGGGGTGACGAGAGGTTCTGGCCGAAGCTCAAGGCTCATTTAATCAGAAAGCTACTGGCACCATTAGTATCGGAACTCTTCGCTGGCTGCTGAAGATGGAGACGGAGCGCTTATTGGAATGCCCCGGGTGCTGTGATGTCGGTTCTTGAATCAAATCAAATCAAATTAAAGAGCTATTTGGACTGTGAGTCTATAAGGATTTAGAACTGCGTGACTAGTGCAACTGTCACACCTTTCGCCATTGTGTGTTGTTGTTGTTATTGTTATTTTTGCCCCAACATTATCACACACACACACACAAAATGTTCATACATTAGGAAGGATTCGATACTCAGTAGGAAGGATTCGATACTCAGTCTCCCAAATGAAATATATCGTTCAAACCTCTTAGGCAGCGACTCCTTTTTAAGGTGTTATATAAGAATATTTTTTCTCCGTGTCTCTAGGTATCTAATCTACTACAAACCATACAAGGTTGGTGAACGGGGTTCGGACTGCAAGAAACTGGGTTATGACTATGAATACTATCGAAATGGACTTTGTAGTACGTACTGTTTTCCTCCTTCGTCCACGCTTTTCAATCTATTTGCCTTGTATGCCCTCTCTCTCTCTCTCTCTCTCTCTCTCTCTCTCTCTCTCTCTCTCTCTCTCTCTCTCTCTCTCTCTCTCTCTATCTATCTCTCGCTCTCAAATGACCTGACATAAAGTTCGTTAGTTGTCCATTTCAGTGACTGTCTATCCATAAATGTGTCTTTCTCTCCGTATTTATAATCATCCATTCATAAATTTTGCTAATCTGATTGTCTGTCTGCCTATCTTTCTGTTTTCTAAATCAAAATGAGCGAGCCTACTAATTTCTCCAGTATAAACACAGCATATCTCTTCATCCGACTTTATTAATTCTGTTGCTATGGTGTATGTATCGCATTCTTGTAATACTAGATAAATTAGGCCTCTGGCTGTTGTGTGGTTTTTCTAGGCAAATTTACGTCCAGTAGTTTGCCATTGCTTCCTGGACGGTCGGCTTTCTTGATACCACTGTCGAAACTAACGTAAGGCCCATGGCCCGCAGCTAGGATCGAACCCGGCATCCCGGCATTACGAAGCGTTCGCATCGACTTAGCCACAGAGTCGACGGATATTTGATATAGTTTTGAAAAATAGCTCGCAACATGGGGGTTTATTTGTGACTCGGGGATTGCAGGTCGACCCAGCTCAAAACTGGAGCTAGGAATCGTCTTAGTATTTATCAGTTTCTTTCAAATACCCCCCACCCCTGGGGGGAGGGGGGGGGGGGCGAGCTGTAATAACAGTTTGTAAGGAGCAGAAGTACACGTGTAAACTATTGTAATATTTACAGTGTACAGTTGTTGCACATTGAGTTGCACCAATTGATTTGAGTTGAGTTGTGTCAAGAATTGACATCA
>CAJHNH020000444.1:77500-132500 GCA_905116865.2 Candidula unifasciata | reverse complement strand
ACCGCTACAGCTCCAAGGTCTATAGCGTTCCACAACTCTGGGCTCGCCGTACAGCAGAACAGAACGAATTCTCCCATCCACTGGACCTTGATATTATTTCAGCAGACAACACAGCTGACTGGAAACGGCCTTCACTTGCTCGTTCTCCAGCATGTGCCCACTGCACATCAGCCTTTCAAAGGAATCCGATGACCGACATAACTTCTAACACAAGTCCCCTCTGGCACGCAGCTCTCGTCGGCATCCCTACTGTTCTGTTTCCATGGTGATCTTACGTCTCCTTGCGCCGTCATCCAGAACAGTCAGTATTGGAGCATGCAGTCCCCTTGGCCTTACTTCGCCAGCGGGACTATACCCTCGACCAGTACCTTCCACACAACCCTTACACAGACCTTGCTGCCTGACGGTTGCTCTTTACTCTGTCTGTCTCACTCGAGAGATACTGATTCTGACCCTGACTTGGTCTCTCTCTCTCTCTCTCTCTCTCTCTCTCTCTCTTTCTCTTCTCTCTTTCTCTCTCTCTCTCTCTCTCTCTCTCTCTCTCTCTCTCTCTCTCTCTCTAATGATAGATAAGCACAATCTGGGACTGGGAATAGATTAAACATTTTTTAGACGGGAAAACTCTTTTGATATTTGTCTTTTTTAATATGCGTCCTTCCCTCAGGAACGGATTAATTATGAATATTGAAGTTTGGTCACTGGAGTCTGTGTGGCTATAGGACAACTGTAGGTGATGACAGTGAATGACAGACTAGCACTTACATGACCACTTAGCAACCACACATTCAACAGCCCAAGGAAATTCTGAATAAAACATCGTAACAGAACATTCCAGGATATGGTCACAGTATTTTACAGCTATTGCCTTTGTGTTGTCGGGGGAACTAAAAAAAAAAATTATTTAAAAATTAGAAGAATGTATTGCTGGTCTCTGTACCATGAGTGTACATCATCTCTTGATCTCGGAGAATGGTTTTCTTTTGTTCAGTGCTCAGAGAAGGATGTAATCCATACACAACAATGGAAAATAAATGAAAAGTCATTTCTTTTTTAAGCACGTTCTTTTCAGAACAACGCACCTATCCCAGAACACGTAAAAAAAACGTTGTACCTCTGCCCCTGGCACTTTCCTGCCCAGGGTATCTGTTATGTTGTTAAACCCTCTTCGTTCTTGCCTGTCCAAGCCCCACTTATTGGGTATGATGCCTTCTGTGACTGTTCTTTCAAATCCAACGTCGTTTTTGTTATTATCAAAATATTTTATTTTCATAGACAAGATGAATAAAATCTGTCATGCATATGCCAGGAATTGTGGTTGGTGGACATAACATAAACATAACGTAATAACATATACAGCCTACATTATGCTGATAATCACTACAAGTCAGAAATAATTACAGGGACTTGTGGCAGAAGAAAGTGGTAAGATGGTCCTCCGCTTGAATGATGGGAAAACGGAAGTAATGGTAATATCAAAGTAAAGAATAGTGGGAAAATATATAACAACAGTCAGTCTGTAATTCTAAAGACCAAAAATCTTTTTATTCTGAGGTCATTCAACAAAGTGACTGCTATTGCCAGTTAATTAATTTTGTGTATTTGTGTCTGTTCTTGTGGTTTTGTTGATTTATGTCATGTGCTGATGAAGGCTCTGTAACTGCAAAGTTCACATTCTATTTATGTTTGTTTCATTGTGAAGATCGGTCTAATTTTCATTTGCTTCTATATCTTTTCGTGAGACTGTGCATGATCGCTACACCAGTTAGCAAGACACCTGATGATGACGATGATTAGACAAGTATGGGGAAAAAAAAGTACAGTGAAGCACGTCTATACCACCTTCGAGGCTGAGATAGGGGACATAACCAACTCCACCTTGGAGTGGCTGCTGCATCGGAGGACTGAGCAGGCATGGAAATGTCAAATGTACAGTGCTGTCAATTGTGATAACATACCAACATCCAGCATATGCTGATAGTGTCATTTTTTTGTGTGTTTTACATAAAGGGATTGGCATTCAATAAGTGTTGTAGCGAAATTCATATTGACTGTGTTTACTTTCCATCAGATTCTTCTTCTTCCTTTCTAATCCATAGTGGAGCAAAGACCCTCAGCCAACTCACACCAAGTCGATTCATCCTTCGCTATCGCAAGCAGATCTCCTCATGTCCTTCCCATCTTTTTAACTTGGCTCTCTAGCGCCCTTTATGTGTTTGTTGATTTTCCTTTATTTCTATGCCTCTGTGGGTTCCAGTACAAAGACATTATAGTTAAATTGTTCTCAGGTTTTCTCAACGTGTGTCATATCCAACGCCAGCATAATTTCTTCATCTTTTGGTCCACTTGAACTTGTTTAGTTCTCTCCCAAAGCTCTACATTAGTGATTCTATCATACCATTTATTTCCCTATATTCTGCGCAGGCACTAGTTAATGAATATGTATAGTTCATTACTAATTGCCTTAGCTGGTTTCCATGTTTCCTTCCATACATCATCACTGATTTGATATTAGAATGACACATTTTTTGTTAGTTTTCCTGTTACAAACTTTAGAATTAGACTGAGTCGATCTGAGACTGCCGATTCGAACCCAAGACAGTAGGTTCGACAAGAAAGCATTTACTAGTAATTGAGTGACCATGGCTTCCAGTCGATGTCACACTACAGTGTTAAAAAAACAAAATTACACTCAAAATGTTTCAATTCAAAATCAGTTGTTTTTCTCAGTCTCAGGAAAATGACAAAATGCACCACAACACAACAGAAGACAACTAAACATGAAGCAAATATGTTTTAATGTTTTCAGCAACCTTCTAAACCAAGTTCAACAGCATTTACCTCACACTCCTGTCTGAAAACATCAGCTGTAAACTCCATTTAAGAAATATCTGCAATAATTAGCTTTTTAAAATATAATTTTACTACTCCAAGATTATGTAATTTTTTTTTTAAACATCATTGACTTTTATTACACATGGAGGACTAATTCTTTTCTTTGATACCACCATTACTTCTGTCTTCCCATTATTCAAACTGAGGCCCAGTCATCCAAGGTATATTGTTGTTCATGTAGCGGGAGCTCGTGTGGCCGTAGACTAAAAGGCGGTAACCCTGTTACACTGGTGTATATATTGTATTCGTTATGTCCTTTATAGGACGTAATTTTTTGTTATCTGAAGACCCACTCTGGCTTTTGCCAGGGGCCGCAATATAGGCAGGCCATCGATATGGCCAATTGTCTGAACGCGGTTTCTGGGACCTCTCCACGGTGATCCTCATCCGCTTGGTGGCACTTTGTGTCATCGGGTGTTTATCGCTTGTGTGATGTCCTGGTGGGGTAGAAAGTCAGTCAGTCAGTCAGTTACACTGGTGTTCCCGTCGTAGCCTCCCCCATACCAATAATGAACTGGTCATACTGGAAAACAAAAATATAAGACGAATATTAGATTATGCACACAGTTATATTTATGCAGAAATATTTATGTTTAAAACTTAGTTGCACAATGGGTTTTGTATTTAATAACAAAAGGAATTATCGCCGGAGCTACGGAGTGTGTGCTCTGTGCTTGATACCATCTTCATGTGGCAACGGAGAGAGTGGGAGGAATAGAAGACGAGGAAATAGAGAAAGGAAAAGGCATAGAACTAGGGGACCCGCAGCCCCGGGGGTCAGGCGAAAAAAAGGATATAAAACATATATTGTAAAAATGCAAAGAACACGGCCCCGGGGCCAGACGGGGTCAGGTATGCCCACATAAAGAGCATGAGTGATGAAGACGTGAGGAAGATGGCTTTTTACTTCAACCAAAGCATCAGAACAGCTTCAGTACCCCAGGAGTGGGTACACAGCAACCTAATTCCACTTCCAAAACCAAGCAAAGATCATTCCAGACTCAGCGATTTTAATGGTATCACCCTACAAAATACTTTTGGCAAGGTGTTAGAGAAGATTATTGCTGTTAAACTACAAATGATTTTGGAAAGGGAAGTTCTCCTGCCAAAAAGTTTGGGTAGTTACCGGTCACGGAAAAATACCTGGTCAAATGCAGCTACTTTTGCTTTTGATGTTTATGAGGGGTTCCAGAACAGACAGGAGACGGCTGTGGCAGCACTTGATCTTGAGGATACCTACAATAGAGTCTAATATGATATTTTGATTTCTACACTCACGGAGAAGGGATTTGTCCATGGTTTGTGAACTAAATATCAGCTGTCCTGCATTTACGTATGGTTGCCCTTTGCCCCGGCACATAGACCTCAAAACGTTGTAATATAGCCCTGGGACTTCTCCAGGGTTATGTAATTTCACCAGTGCTCTTTAGTGTGTATACGAACAAGATTGCAGAACTTGAATCACCATGTGTTTCAAATTATTGACGTTTGCCGATGGTGGACTTACAAATAGGCAGGGGAGAGATAGGTGACGGATAGCCCACGAGCTGCAGCCAACTGTAGACAAAGTGACCGACTGGTGTGCAGAAATGGGTGCAATCATCAACACAGAAAAGGCAGCTGTTTTGTGGTGCTCTCTCAACAATATAATTGTATAAGCTAACTTTCCAAATCTTACAGTTAATAATAGTAACATCAAAAGAGAAAGCAAACTGAGGTATCCGGGTATCATTTTCGATATAAGCCTGCCTTTCAGGGTTCGTGTGAAGCAGTTGCAGTGAAATGACCAAAAAAAAAAAAAAAATAAAGACTCAATGCTCTCAAGATTATGGCAGCAATGGACATGGAATAAAGAATATTCCAGCATGTGATCATGTCAGCGATAGATTATGGACTTGGCATTCTTGTCATATCAAAGAGTCAGCTGATGAAACTTGAACGCATACAGAATGAAGCCACGCGGGTAATTCTGGGATGTACAAGAGATACCCCATTAGTATGTATGCGATATATACTTGCACTGCCTACTATTGCAGATAGACTCAAAGTTTCTGCAAGCAAAGTCATATTTCTGAGTAGCTGCGGACAAGAGGCACCTCCTTCAACCTGCATCATGAAGCCATGGATAGAGCTAAGGGTCACAGACTGAAAAGAGGAAAGTCTTGGATGGCGCAAGCTAAAGACACAACTGGACATTGTGCAGGCTTGGTAAATTTAGGTGATCAGCTTTTAGACTTGTGTAGGTTTCTAATCACTTTTGGACATGAGTGCAGGGACTGACCAGCTGGTGCTGCAGAATCAGAAGTTCAATAAATGATTCATGATGGTTTTGTGTTGAGGGGCAGACGAAGTGCTTTGGAGTTCATAGTGAAGGCGATTAGACGTCGCTTGGTGCAACAAAGCCTGGCAAATGTTATCGCAACGTCTAGTTGAATGGAGTTGAGCTGAGTCAAGAATTAACATCACAGCACTCGGGGGATTCCCATGCATGCCCCGTTCTCATCTTCAGCAGCCAACGCAGTGTTCAAATACTGATGGTACCGGTCACAATCTGGTTATATGTCCGTCTTGCCTTTCCTCTGAGTGTAGCGAGTCGGCCAGACCCTCTGGTTACATTCAGGTGCCTCATTCTCTCCAGGCCATAATAAGCTTGTTTTTCTCCTGATTCAGTTGCTTGTTCCCAAAGGGAATTGACCACATCTGCCTTGTCATGTATCAATTCACACCTAGTGGTGCAGATCCAGCCAATCTGTTTGACTGTTCATTATCCAAAAACGCTGTCATAGCCTGGAGAAAAGATCCAAAGTATGCTCACTACCCGTAACCTTTCCAGTAAAGCCTGCCATTCTACGCGAAGCATCCATGTCTTCACCTTTCTCAACATGCTTTCAGAGTCTGTTACAATTACGACATGTGTATGCATCTTGTTCTCTAGCCAATGGAAAGCTGCAGTTACCGCCTTCACCTCCATTCTGATGCAAGATGTTATGGTATCGTATGCTAGGCTGTCTTGCACTAAAGATTTTACATTGGCTTTCGCTACGAACCCCCAGGCATTTCGCTTCCCTCTCAAAACCGAACCATCTGTTTAGATAATCCGATCACCTGGGCGTGAATTGTCGTGAATCAGCTGTTGGACTCATCTCCGTAACACCACTCTCTGCATACCCTGCACAATGTGATCATAACCCTACACAGATTAGACTTTTCCGCTGGTACTCTGACCCACTCCTCTCCTCGCCCAAAGTTCTTCAGCATGCACGCTTGTCTTATTGTGTCTTCTGCTTGAGCCAAACACGATTCTCCCCCTTTCAACCTCTGACCCTTACCTGTAGCTAAAGCTTTATACAGAGGGTGTGTTCCTGTCAGCACCTTTAGCCTATCTGCAGTAGTCGGCAATGCAAGGATGTATCGCATGCACACAATCGGGTTGTCTTGTACATCCTAGGATCAGCCGCATAGCTTCATTCTATAGCGCTCTAGTCTCTCTAACTGACTCTTCGAGACAGTGAGTAACTCCAAGTCACTTAGATGATTAAAAGTGCTGGTGAAGTGTGAACAACCTTCTCTGCTCCATGTCCATCGCTTCCATAATCTTAAGTGCATTTAGACCTTTTTGAGTGATCCTTAAAAGACAAATTTCTGTCAAAGGTGATTCCCAGGTACCGCAGTCTGCTGTCTTTTTTGATGTCCCTCCGTGTATTTTGAGTCTGGGAAAATCAGCTCTAACAATCTTGTTGTCCAATGAACACCACAGGACGTTTGCCTTTTTGGAGCGTTGATTACAACACTCATCTCTGTACTCTAATTAACAACGTTTAGTTTGGGAATGGAGGTGCAGGCAGTCACTGCTGCCTTCCGCTGGCCTGAGAATCAACTGTACACACATGCCGTCATTGTAACTGACTCACAGAGCATGTTGAGAAAGGTGGACACAGGCATGCTCCGTGCAGAGTGACAAGCATCACTTTAATGTTCCCAGTTAGCATCCTTTGATTTTTTCTCCAAGTCATGCCGGTGTGATGGGAAATGAGCAGGCAGATAGAGTGGCCGGTTCTGCACCACTTGGCAGTGAACTGATGCATGACAAGCTAGATATCGTGAGGGGGCTTTAGGAGCTAGTGAACAGTGAAGAGGCACAGATAGATCATTACGGTCTGTGCCGATGTTCACCCAGCCTCTAGGTAATGCTAATGGGTACCAGAGTTTACACTCTGGAGTAAACGGAGGAACGTCGCTGTAGCTACTGAGTTGCGTGCGGACAGCGACACAGTCGGATAGTTTCTTATCAGCTGTCCGTACGTACTGGTGGCAGAGCTCTTGTGGTTTATGACCGTGTGCAATGACGCTGGTTCACATCTCATATATATATATATATATATATATATATATATATATATATATATATATGTGTGTGTGTGTGTGTGTGTGTGTGTGTATGTATTATGTATCCCCTATCTTTTCCTAGCTACATATATATTCATCTACTCAAAAACTCCAGTGTGAAAGGCACAATGAGAAAGAGAAGAAAAGGAAGGCGCGAGGAGAGTCAGGGAAAAGAAAATAGCAGAAAAGTAATGGGCAAAGAGAGAATGAGTGTGTGTGTAAAGTGGTTATGGTGAAGTTCATCCATCCCCTGACACCTCTCCCCCCTCCCCCCCCCCCCCCCCCCCCCCTTCCAAAAAAAAAAAGAATTGAAACAAGAATGAGTATGATACGAGGCTTCACATTGAATTTTTCAAAGTATGATAGCCATTATAATAGTCATTTCACTGTCTTGTAACCTGCCAGTGCTGTTGTTAAGAATGTCAACAGTGTTAAGTACGTGAATCGGGTTTGATTAAAGTGCAATGTGAGTTCTATGAATAAACCTCAAGGTACAAGCTAACTGAGAACTAGTAATAAAGTGTTGAATGTTATAATAATTAGTTGATGGAGATATTAACCTGAAAATCAAATTCAATTTGAGATGCCGTGTCGTGCACTCAGTTTGAAGTGGTGCTTCTGCTGCTACAGATAGATAGTGCAACTTAACAAGAACCACACTGTTTGATGTCTGTAAATAACACACAGTAGAGCCAAGTGAAGAACTTTCAATCCGCAATCAGTATATTAGAGTAAAATAGTTCGAGACAGAAAAATAAATGAAGTATTTTTGCAGTTTGTTTTCAATGATAATATCAATACGGAAATAAGCGTTCTGTGAGATAGTGTTATCCGGTCAGCAAATGTGAAGAACTCGGAATAAGCTCCCATGCTGGGTTAGCTGCATTAATGTAACTGTATGTGTACTAACACAAGTGTTTTATGTGGTTCAGTAGGACATCCGGGATTTGCTATCTTACTGACTCCACGGTGAGTCACCTAGCCATTCTTTCAGGCCGCGATTCCAGAGGGGGACATATAATTAATTATATCCATTCAATGGCAACCATTCATTGGTCGCTCTGCCGCATGTTTACTGGCATAGCACTAGCAGATTCTCGCTCTTCACGCAGAAGAGTTCAGGAAGCCAGCGGTGCCTTCTCCATGACCACCAGCAGCGTGACGATGAAGGTGATGGCGGTGACACAGGCTTTAATGTGGATGGGATCACAGGACTATTCCCGCGTGTGTGTGCTGAGTGATTCTTTGAGCATGATCCGGCGGGTCGAGGCAGGATGGTCACGCAGAGTCGTTGCACAATTCACCTGTGTGTGCAGTTACTTTCATATTCGTCCCAGGGTATGCAGGCGTTGTTGGTAATGAGAGAGCTGATAGACTGGCAGGTGCTACATTAATTGAAAATGGCCGGCACATGGATCACGCAAACATTGTCATTGCCCTTAGAGAGATAGCACATTCTGAGGATTTTGGAAGCAACGTGTCCACATCACTGCTAAGAATACGCGAATCGGAAGTAAATATCAGCACAGCCAAGCATGAGAAGCACACCGGACGCACCCGAAGTCTTGTTAACCAACATAGGACTGGTACTATTAACCGCACAACGCTGATGAATATGTTTAGAGGGAAATCTGAGCGCCTATGGATGTGTCTGGAGTGCTGTAAAGATAATCTAACACATAACTAGCAGATAACAGCTTTTAAATTTGCTTCATCTCTTTTTCTGCTACTGCTGCTGCATCATTTGGCAACATAATTAGGAATTCCATCTTCACCAACTACACACGCTTTTGTAGAAATAACCCCAGTGATCCCGTTCCAATCTAGTAAACATACTAATCTCATATCTACATTTAATTATTAGATATTTAATATATGTTTTCGTCATTTAGCCACACCATTTTTGTTTTGCAAGCTGTAGATTCCCTGCAGCTAACCCAGCAGTCAACATATTCTTATCTCTTCGCCCTTTCAGCTCAACGCAGGACACTCTATTCTTATAGATATGGTACAGGAAGACAAAATATATCGATTTACCTTGAACGCTTCATTTATATTGTCCCCACAATGTTGTTTCTTCAGTAAAACCCAAACCATACACACTTCCTTAACACCGCATCGCAGCTTTTTCTTCTGCCTTTCTATCCCCTAATGGAGCATAGGCCCTCAACCAACTCAGGCCAAGTCGTTCTATCCTTCGCCATTGCATGGAGCTCTCCCCATCTTTCTAACTTCATTCTCCAGCTCTCTCCATGTGTTTTTTGGCCTTCCTTTATTCCTATGCCCCTGTGGGTTCCAATGCAAAGACATTCTAGTTATGGTGTTCTCCTGTTTTCTCAGTGTGTCCTATCCAACACCAGCGTCTTATCCTCACCTCTTGGTCCACTGGAGCATGTTTAGTTCTACATTAGTTATTATATCATACCATTTAATTCCCTCTATTCTGTGCAGGCACCAGTTAATGAATGTCTGTAGTTTATTAGTAATTGCCTTGGTTGTTCTCCATGTTTCCGCCCCATACATAAGTACTGATTTGACATTAGAATAAAAAAATTTTAGTTTAGTATTTCTTTTAATTTGTTTTGACCTCCACAAATTCCCTAGTGCTATGAAAGCTCTTTTTGCCTTTCATATTCCTATTTTAATATCTCTATCAGTTCCTCCATCTTTGTCTACATTACTGCCTAAATAGCTGTACAACTCCACATCTTGGAGTTCAGTGCCATTAAGAGAAACCACATTACTATTTGCCTGATTTATTCTCATTATCTTTGTCTTTCCTTCATGGATTTTCAGACCAAGCTGCTGTGATCTCGCATCAAGTATATTTAATTTATCTTGAATCTGATTCTGTGAGTGGGACAGAAGAGCAATATCATCAGCGAAGTCCAGATCATCAAGCTGTTTTGTAGGGGTCCACTGAATTCCATTCTTGGTGTTAGCAGTTACAGTTAGATGATTTACACTCGTGGTACAGAGACCAGCAATACATTCTTCTAATTTTAAAATAATTTTTTTTTTAAGGGCCCCGGACAACACAAAGGCAATAGCTGTAAAATACTTTGACAAAATCCTGGAATGTTTACTCGTCTGCTACGATGTTTTATTCAGAAACTCCCTTGGGCTTGAATGGGTGGTTGCTAAGTGGTCATTTAAGTGCTAGTATGTCATTCACTATCATCACCTACAGTTGTCCTATAGCCACACAGACTCCAACGACCAAACTCCAATATTCATAATTAATCCGTTCCTGAGGGAAGGATGCATATTAAAAAAGACAAATATCAAAAGAGTTTTTCCCATCTAAAAAATGTTTTAATCTATTCCCAGTCCCAGATTGTGCTTATCTATCCTTTAACAACACCAACATTTCGCTGGTTCTTAATTCAGCAGATACTGCTGTGACTACCTCCCCTTTAACTCAGCTTAGAGGAGTAAATCAGTCAGTTAATTATAAGTATTTCAGAAAGTAAGCTGGACACAGTTTATCATTACAAATACAAAACAGATGCTTGTTATTAAAGAAGTAATTTTAATCAAATTAGTTCTGGATAGAAGAATCATTATACATAGTCTTCTGATAGTAATCTCAGTTCACAATACACACAGAAGTGTCAAATGTCGCATTTAGAAATACTTGATGCAGCTCCACTTCTTAACACATTGGCATTTAAATATGTATAAACATACACCTCATTTATTCATTTTATTTCAGGTGAACTCTTTTACATATTCTTTAATACAAATAATACATATCTATCAAACAATTTGTTGAATAGTCAACATAAGGCTTATTGCATTACTGAACTGTTGTACATTAATGTGCCCTTTTCCCTAAAAAAACAAAAACGTTTTTTTTTCTCAAAAATGTTTAGAGGGTAATTTGAGACAGGTGTGTGGGTGTGTACCATACAAAGCATACATGGAAAGAGAAGAAGGACGTAGAGCACGGGGTAGACCAAGAACAAGATGGAAGGATAACATCAGAAAAACTCTACAACAGCACGATGTGCCTATGGTCGAGGCAGCCTGAAGAGCTAGAAACAGAACCTTATATCTCCCTCGACACCCACAGCGGTAAAAGAGGAAGTGAAGAAGAAGAAGAAGAAGTGTGGGTGTGTTTGCCTAACCTATGGTATAATTCAATTGTACTGGCATATAACTTATCCCAGACTTTGGGCAGATCCAGTAGTGTAGTTGTACTAGCATGCACCAAGACACTACCCCTGTACATTTGTTTTAATGTAACAATGACAAATATAACCTCCACAAAATAACAGTACATCTTTTATTTCTTAAATTTGCTTAAACCATGAATTTATGTGCTTCAGATGTGCTTTACTAATATTAGTTATGCATCTGTGTAAATAAACTCTGCTTTTGAAAAAAAAACAGCTATTTTCAAAATTAATTCGTTATGTGTCTAAATAAACCTTATAGTAATAATATACATCTTCCCAGACTGGAGCAAGAAAAAACTTTCCACTAAAGTTTACAGTCAGTGAATGTGAATAAGAAGAAGCTATACATCTTAACAGCTATGACACAATATTATGTAACTTAACATATTGACGAATTGTATCTTGTCTTAGCCTTTTTACCTTCCTAAACAAATTTCCTCTATATTATAAAACTTCCTCTAGCTCTGGGTTGTGCCCTCCCAGCACAAAGTTAAATTCTGCAACTTCAGAGAATTGAACCTCGCACCACTTGGGAAGTAAATTCATTAATCATTGTGCTATCACCACAGCAGTTCTCAAAATAAGCATTAAAAACCATAATTCATCATTATGAGATAGGTACATTGCAGAACACTGCTGTCTGTCACTGCGTGGTTTCTAGGGCCCAAAGAATAGGCACACTGCTTCCCTTAAAAGATTGTCATAGAAGGCAATTATTTATGGGTGTTTCCTTTCATGGTGGAGCTCATCTCCTGAGATTCAAAGAACCGACAGTCTGCACATAAATACTGCAGATCTGTAAACAGATGAGCTCGCAAAGCTCAAGTTCTGGAACAAGACAGAAGTTCAGAAGTGGACGAACAACCAGAACTTTCTGCCATAGTTTACAGTTGGTGAACTCAGAGAAGAAGAAGACTTGTCGTCACAGCTTTCCAGAAATCTTTCAGACTCTTGTTGGTTCTCCTGCCTTAAGGTTTTTCATTTTCAACGCACTATTAATAGCCTATGTCCAGCTATGTGTGGTTGACCCCTGCCTCTTCTTTCAGAAGCCATGCTTTCCATTATTATTTAAATGCCACATGATTTCTGTCTGTGCCTGTTGTATTGGCATTGTAAATACGCTTTGTAATTCCAAAAGTAACTAGTTTTATCCAGCTGCAGGTGATTTGACAGCAGACTGCTATGCATTGATTTCGACAATGGTATTAAGTGACAACCATTCCAGAAGCAATGGAAAACTACTGAATATAAAACAGCCTAGTAAACTTAAACAGCCAAAATATACTGGGGGAGGTTCTGTAACATTATGTAAAGGGGATGCTCTGATAACGTTTTAAAATGGTATCTAGAACTGTGATTTTTGTGGGCTACAGTAATTAAATTATGACTGGACAATGTATAGTCAAAACTATAGCTCAATATTCAATGTTCAATGTTGAAACAAAAAACAATTAAAAAAAAAAACAACATAAATAAATATATTGGTTTGTAAATACAGAACATATCAGAAGTAATCATAAATGTTGGTTAGGAAAAAAAGCACAAGTTCCTGTACCTTAGAATACAGACAAAGTTTTTAAAAGCTACTTGGTGTAACTTTAAATCTGAAAATAAAACTCTTGTTTCATGCAATGTGACATACTGGGTGTTTGGCATATTAAGGGGAGATGTAACTTCAACATAAAGTATGATGCGGGTTTTATTAACTGCATCACAACAAGGCTCTTAATGATCAACTTTGACTAACATAAAGTATAAGGACGGTTTTACTGATTCTAAAAGCTTTCTTAATTATCTATTTTAATATAAAGTATAAAGATGGAATTACTAATGCATCAAAACTTGTCTCTTAATTATTACCTTTAACTGACAAACTGTATGAAGACAGTTTTGCTCACTGTATCACGGAAAATATCTTTATGATATGACATGTAGATAAGAATACTCATTTTTGTTTAAATTTTTTTTTAAATATTCACAGACCATGAGTTGTAAACCTTTTGGTTCAGTACTATAGATATTGCAACCCTTCGGCCTTGATTCCATGATAGATACCGTACACCTTGGAAATATATGGCTTTTCTGCCTACCCTCCGAGCTTAAACTCAGACCACAAGAAAACTTCCAATGATTGGCAGACAGAGAAGTGAAGAAACAGCTGGGAGGAAGTGATCACAAACCAGTCATCATCATGATAAGAGAGGTCAAGCCTCCAGAAAACAGGAAGAAGATAGCCAGCTGAAACTGCAAAAAAGCAGACTGGGACCTCTACCAAAACTTAACAGAAATTAAGCCATCAGAGCCCTTTCCAACCAGTAAGGTTAGGAAAAACACCACAACTCTTACCAGTATCCCACTCAAAGAAGCAAAAAAAATCAATCCCCTGATGTCAAAGGCAAAACTATGAACCCTTCTGGACATAAAAACTGCAACAGCTGCACCAAAGAAGCACAGAAGCAAGAGTAAAAATGGAACAATATCTCTCTGACCTCATCATAACAGAACACAATAAACATCAAGCTTTCATGTTAGAGAAAAACTCAAATGCATCAGGACAAGAAGCCAGAAAAGACTGCAGTCTCAGTATGGAGAAAGATGGTAAAAAGCTATGGTATCTAGTAAAGAGTCTATATGAGGAGAATAATACCAGCCGTGCCCACACTGTAATTGAAGATGGTGGGAAAACTTTCATTGGTAAACAAGCAGCAAACCTGCTGGCTGATAGTTTTGCAGAGGAAAGCAGAAACTTCAGGTCTAAAGCGAAAGAAGAAGTGACAAGAGAACTGAGGAAAACCAATAACAAGCAAGAAGATAACCAAGATTTAAATGAATAAACTCTTCAGTCCCCAAGAACTTGAATGCGCATTAAAAAACCTTGAGAAAAGGAAGACACCTGGACCTGATCAAATAACAGAAAATAAAATGATAGTACACTTGGGACCAGCTGGTAGGAAATGACTCTGGCCTTATCAATCAATTATGGACCCAGGGACTACTTCCATAGGAATGAAAGGAGGCAGAAATAGTCACCATAGCAAAGAAATGAAAGCCTCCCCCCCCCCCCCCACCCTGTAAAAAATTTAGTTACCACCCCATAAGCCTCCCAAGCTGCCTTGGAAAGACCATGGAAAGACTGGTGAACAACAGGTTACTTATTTTCCTAGAAGAAAATAAGAAAATAAAAGTAGGGTCTGGAAGAATGTAGTTTGCTAAAACTCACAACACATGGGATAAAAGGGCATATTCCTGCCTGAATTAGAGGCTTTCTTTACAGACGCTGTGTGAGAGTCAGACTGGAAGAGCACAAGAGCAAGCTGGTCAGGTTACAAGAAGGTGTCCCCCAGGAAGATCATATCTCTAATCCTGTTTATTCTTTTCATTATTGACCTCCCAAAACAGTTCACGGTTCATTTTTCTATGCAGATGACCTGGCCATAAGGACCCAAGCTGAACATACAGAAACAACTGAAACAAGAATGTAGGAAGCTATTAATACAGTTAAGAAATGGATAGACTCTTGGGGAGTCATAATAAGCCAGACCAAAACCATCTTGACTCTCTTCTCTCTTTTCAAAAGTTAGAACAAGCTGATCTGTGCCTATATGGCAACATCCTTCTAAAAGAAGTAAACTTCACATATTTGGGAGTAACATTTGACAAAAGACTAACCTGAGGCTCCCACTTTAAAGACACCCAAAGGAAAGCTACCCGGCGTTTCAGACTTATGAGGAAACTTACTGGAACAAGCTCGGGTGTAGATGCCAACACTGTACGAAATGTATGCACAGGATATGTACAATCAAAACTGGAGTATGGCATGGGAGCTAAATCAAATCTATACAAACTGGACAAAACACAGAACACTGATCTCAGGATCATCACTGGAGGTTTTAGAAGCACACCAATCAATGAAATGGAGGCAACTTCTGGCCTCTAGAGCTCAAGCCAGCGAAGGGAAGAACAGGTGCTTATCCTAACAGAAAAGTGTAAATGCATGAATAACAACCCAGTGCACAGAATAGCAAACAGCTTAAAAAACCGACTGAAAAGACAAAGCTTTCACCATCTATCAAAATTTTACTACAGCAAAAATAGTGACATCCTTTCTAAAGACCTTTCAACGTTGGAAATGATCCAGGCATACAGCATAGACCTACAGCATAGACCAACAACAATCCCAGGCACAGACAGAAGGGCTAAAGAATGTGACCTAGTACTGCATGGACCCTTGAACATGTCTACAACTCTTACTCAAAACCCGAGTGGATACACATTTACACTGATGGTTCATTGGAGGGAGCAGAAAAAAATAGAGTAGCTGGATCAGTCATCATGCTGCAAGATGGGACCACAGTAAAAATAATATGCGCCTCTGGAGGTCTCTCAACTAAACTTCAGGGCAGAGCAGGTGTTAAAAAAGTGTTTCTTTGCAACTACTTTACACCAAATGATAGATTATCTTTAACTAGAATACTTGGGCATAGAAACATTTTAAGTAACAACTGTCTTCTTTCTTTTCTTCTTCTGTGTTCACCAACTGGAAACTCTGGCAAAAGAGTTAAGAGTAAACGCTTGTTTTTCTAGAGGATTCATAAAAAAAAAAACCTTATAATTTGCTGATATTTGTCTATGTCCAAAGCAAGCAGATTATCAGATCTCATTATTGGCTTCCAAACTTAAATCATGTTCAAAGAGACAAACAGATTAAAATACCACCAACTGACTATGGCAGAATCCATAAAGATTACAAACATGAGAGAGATTGCCTGAAAATATATTATATATCTGCAGAAAAGATGGGCGGCAATAATGTAATAGAATCACTTCAATTGTAAATGAACCTTTTCATTTATTTCTTAATTCAAACTTAAGTATAGTTAGAACATTAGTAAGTTTTTGCCTCTTCACTTTTGTAAAGAAAGTGTTTGCTCATAATTTCCTGTGTTCCATTGTCTAAAGTGTCCTTCATTTTGACTTGACAAATCTAGACAATTCATTTTTGAGTTATTGCCCCTCTTTTTTTTTTCCAAGTCTTTGTGGCAAGAAAGTTTTTTTTTTCTTTTTCAAAATCCATCTAAAGTAGGTTTATTTTAGAATATCTTCGGTACTGCAGTTAAAACTTAAATTTTCAATCAAAGCTACATAATAATATCTCATTTCCTTTCTGAGGAACTGAAGGCAATTTTTTTTATAAATAAAACACTAAATGCATTTTTAAAAAGCATATATAGTTATAAATGAAACAAATCTATTATTTTCAACAACCATCTGCAAGAGTGCATATTTTATTCTGGTACTTCAAAATTATACTTGAACAAACTTGTACAGAACTGAACATTTCAGCAGTTTAGAGGCTTCTTATAAATATATATTGGGGCAATCATCAAAAGTCTTTATCCCAGCCTGACAAGTCATCAGGTGGAGGGGTATCATCATCTTCTGGGTAGTCATCAAAGTTTGATGTGTCTGTTGGGGTTTGGACCTAAAAAATAAATAAATAAAGCATTTAGAATAAACTTAAGCAATTGCAGGGGAAAAAAACCCTGACATTTTTCATAGATCTTATCATAACTGAGAATGTGTACATGGGCAGTTTAAAAAGTAAAACCAGATGATTTGTTACAGAAACAAAAAGCAATATTTAAGTCAAGAGATTTTGAAAATAATTAGAAAGTCAGTGTAATTGACCCCCAACCTGCCCAAGATAGATGTGAAATATTTTACCTTATTACAAATATGACACTCTCATAAAAACCATATGGCAGGAAATGTTTAAGGCAGACAGGGGAAGTTCAAGGCAGACAGGAGAGGTTCAAGGCAGACAGGGAAAGTGTTTAAGGCAGCCAAGCATAAAATAGACAACAATGTAACTGGGATGATAACTTCAAGAAAACAAAAAAAAAACAAATGTTATTTTTAGAGGGTAAAAAATTGGATTTACCTGATCTTTTTTTTTCCCCTCCTTTGAGTATGAATAACCTGGGTTTTCCCGCTAATAATGTTTATTTACAAAAACAAACAAACAAAACAAATTTTGCAAAACAATCTACAAAACTTGCCACTTACAGTTGGAACAATTGGTGGTTTTAATGTCCGGTTTCTAAGGCCATCCCAGTTGAAACTGTCAAACCACATATGCTTTTGTATTTCTCTAATACCTCCTCGTCCATAGCCTAATCTCTCTGTAGGGTTATCTCTGTTATAATAAAGAATTGTATTAATTATACAACAATATAGGAATAAGCATATGTTTTATAACCAGACAATCTCCAACATTTTGTGCTCTTTTAATTAGGAAATAATACAATTAGTCTCAGCAGCAGCACATGTATATTTGAATGACTTTTACCCCACCAGGACATCACATAGAGTGATAAACACACAGTGGCACAAAGTGCCACCATGCAAATGATGAACACCCGAGAAGAAGTCCTGGAAACCCGTTCAGCTGTTAGGCCATATTTAACGCCCAGCTATAATTAGGGCCCTTGGCAAAAGCCAGGGTGGGGTTTCAAAATAACTAAAATTTGCATCCCACATGGGGATGACTATGTATATTTGGCTGAGACAGGTACACCAGGTAAGAATTTGATAATGTAATTACAGGTGCTCTGTTTATAATTTCTTAGAAGGTTGAATAGGGCATCTAGAATTTCCACTGTTCCCCTGACATCCAGGATGTGTCTTGCTGAGTCTCAGGAATGTTAAACTTTTAGGCAGAAGCCCAGCATCCAATACATTTGGTCGGTCACTATAAGTAATCTTTCAATGTAGCACAGAAGTGGCTACCTGATTAGCTTCTCTTACACTGACCAGAAGAGCAAAAACCATAACCATATATTCACCCTGACCCTTGAAGCAGTGCAAGAAGAAGAAAACCCCTGGCCATGCATTGGCTAGCATGCCTGCCTGCCCCCCTGTAGTTATGTGTTTGGATCCCCACTGAATCAAGGATTTTATTCAATCAACAAGGGTTCACTTACATACAAAGACAGCAGATCAAATGGTTTGCCGACTTAGAGAAAATGCCTTATGATACTATTCCATACAAGGCATACACCAAAAAAGAAGGATACAGAGCACGAGGTAGACCAAGAACAAAATGGAG
Organism: Candidula unifasciata; assembly: GCA_905116865.2. Classification (NCBI taxonomy): domain Eukaryota; kingdom Metazoa; phylum Mollusca; class Gastropoda; order Stylommatophora; family Geomitridae; genus Candidula; species Candidula unifasciata. Next base: position 113,933 of record CAJHNH020000444.1, on the reverse strand, counting down.
TGATAACATCAGAGAAGCTCTAAAACAGTGTCATGCATGTACTGTCTATGTGTTCAGAAGAGCAAGAATCAGAACCTAATATCTCCCTCGACACCCAAAGCAGTCAACGAGGAAATGAAGAAGCAGAAAAAGAAGAAGCGGTGCCAGTAATTTTTTCTGCAGGTTTCCTTCCATGCTATAATGTCAAGCTATATCTGTATGTATGATGATAATGTTAATGATGAAACTGTCAATAACACTGATAAAGATGATGATGATGATGATAGTAAAACAAAAAACTGATGATGTCGATGGCAATATATTTTCATTTAACCATGTCTATCCATAGGTTTTTTTTTTTGGGGGGGGGGGGGGGGGGGGATGTTTGAGCTGTCAAGTTTTTATAAACATAGAATTATCTCCAAACTATGATGACAAATTGTCTTTACATTAACAAAGAACGCATCAGACGTTCATAGGTTCCTGCCTAGAAGCCCAATAAACGCATGATGCGCCGATTTTACGTCTATCCTAACTACTCTTTGGGCCTGTGATGCTTAACCTCTGGGACTCAAAGAGTTAACAATAATGATAAATTGAGACTGAAAGCCATAAAGATAATTAAGATGCCATTTGTTGTGTGTTGATTTGTGTGAGTTGTAACACTGTAGCAGGATAATGTGGTATGAATAGTGTTTTAACGAATCTATTAGAATGTCTGGTGACTTGTGTCAATAATTGGCACAGTGTTGACATACTTAGGCCAGAAAATATATGTCAGTTGAGTCAATATTGTGGCAAGTAGGAAGTGGCTTGGCACGGGATGGGCCGGTAGATTCCTGAAGTATTAGCCAGTGTGGGCTAACTACTATGACTTGGGCGAGATAACCGCTGGCGCACGGAAGAAGTATGGGATGAGTGACAGCGTGTGTCTCGTGTGCATGGGCAGCTCACAAGGGGCAGGCAATGGTATTATATACTGGGGTTTAGGTGACTATTGAGCAGTGGCAGTTGAGAACTCGAACAGATGAGTCAAGTACGTTGAAAGAAAAGCACTTGTGAGAGACAGTTTGAGAGTACAGCCCAAAAAAGGAGTGTCCAGTTGGTGAGCCAGGCCAAGTGAGCTGGACTACTTAAGATATTTTTTTATGGGGTGACGACACATGCAAGTGGGATGATCACTAGTGAAACAAGACAGAGATAGCTGTGTGCTGAAGGGTACTAAGAGCCAGGAGTCCTGCTGGTCAACCGAGTTCCTTTGACAAGGTGGCTGATGTGCTGTGTGCACATGCTGGAGAAAGAGTACTGTCATGTTTCCAGTCAGCCGATGTGTCTGCTTCATATAGAGCAGCAGAGGTCCTGTTGATTAGGAGAAAAATCTTGTTAATCTTTACAGTGAGCCTGGAGTTGTGGGATGCTGTAGACCTAGAACTGTAGCGGTCGGCTCTTGTGTAGTGGAGACCAGTCAAGCTATCCGAGAGAGTGACGCTATACCTGAGAAGTGAGCGAAGGGAGGGCTATGTGTTACATGTAAGCCACGACAGATGTCTGCATTACTTCGCTTACATTGTGTGAGGGCTTGTGAATACCCTCTGCGATCATAACTATAAATGTGCTTAAATGGCGGACACTACATCATTGAGTTTTCCTGTAAGTTGTGTGTGGGAAGCGTGAACTGTACCTTTTAGACACTAGGCCGTGTGCTGGTTGCTGTGAACCCAAGTTAGCACACAACACCATTGATAGGGATGATGATGATGATAATGATGATGATGATGATGATGATGATGTTATTTATTTTTAAATGACTGGTACATTTTCAAACTAACCTGCACAATTTCTTAATCAGACTGGCAGCATTCTTGCTGATCTTTCTAGGAATGTCCACAGCATCAATGCCTTTCAAAATTAGATTGTATGTCTTCATTGGATCTGGGCCTGCAAAAGGCGGGCTGCAAACACACAAGTTCTTTGATCAAAGTTATACTCAGTATTTCAGAGGTAAGTAAGTAAGTAAAGGAACCCTTGTGCACCCTTCAGGTGTATTAGGCATTTAGTTCTAGACCTATATTTTATAGTCCATTGGTACTCTGTGAATAATGACGTCAGCATTACACTAGCTGCCTTACTTTCCCAGACTCTAACTTGTGACCACTTTAGGCTGAGTAAACCTAGAAGCCAAGGTAATTTTTTATAGGGCTTTGCAGATATTTTATAGACCAGTCAGCAATAGAACTGGACAGAGAAATTAGCTCCAGATGTGCCAAAGCTAATCAAGTAATGAGGCAACTACCTCCCCTGTTGACACACAAGCAGATACCCCGGGGTACTAAAGTGAATCTTATCAGAACTATTTTTTGGCCAACACTATGCTATCAATGCCAAACGTGGACACTTACATGTTCCAATGAACGCAAAATTGTGACAACAGAGATGAAATGCCTAAGAAGAGCTGTAGAAGATTCAAGGAAAGACAGAATATGAAATCATGAAATCAGACGAATGCTAGGAATAAAGCCAATCTTACAGTTCATCAAAGAACAACAAATGAAATGGTTTGGACACCTAACAAGAATGCCCTGGTACTATCTGCCACAGCGAGCCACACTAAAACGTTACAACGGGTATAGAGCGAGTGGAAGACCTAGAAAAATATGGAGTGATGGCATTAAGAACAGCCTTACAGAAATGAACATCAGTCTTATTAGTGCTCTTGACAGAGCTCATCAACGAGCATTACATCTTCCCCCGACACTTCGATGTGGTACAAGGTGGAAGAAAAGAAAAAGAAGAAGAAGTCAGCAATAGGTGGATGATGTGGTCCTAACATTGGAGGCTTATCAGGAAGGATTGTGGGGGAAAGGGGGGGGGGGGGGGTTGAACTATTTGTAGGAAAGTAAGGATGGATATGTTAATTACATAAATAAGTTTTGTTAGGTGAGTTTAATTATTTCCTGGACAGAAAAACAGATGGGGCAGCCTTTCAAAATGTATGTGAAAACATTCACTGTGGAAATGCACTTGAATGATTGATGAAAACATGAATTCATTAGAGAAATTAGACACAGAAAGTCAAGATAACACAGGCCTGATATGAGGCTAATTTTCTTGTAAGATGATGAACTATTATTCCTTACATTTATCATCATGTCACATGATCATCATCATCATTCTTCTTTTTCTGCTTTGTATTCCCCAATGAAGCATAGGTCCTCAATGAACTCAAACTAAGTCATTCTACCTTTGCTATTTGTTTGCATGTCACCCCATGTACTTGCTACCAATTTAACTGCACTATCTAGGTCTTTTCTCCATGTGTTGTTTGGGACTGCCTTTATTGTTCCCCTGTAGGTTCCAGTGCAATGATATTCTAGTTATATCACTATCAGGTTTTCTTAACATGTGTCCCATTCAATACTAGCATCTTTTCTTCACCTGTTGGTCCACTGGAACTTGTTCACTTCTCTTTGAAAGCTAAACACTAGTGATTCTAAAGCACAACACTAGTGATTCTAAAGCACAACACTAGTGATTCTAAAGCACAGCACTAGTGATTCTAAAGCACAACACTAGTGATTCTAAAGCACAACACTAGTGATTCTAAAGCACAACACTAGTGATTCTAAAGCACAACACTAGTGATTCTAAAGCTCAACACTAGTGATTCTAAAGCTCAACATTGGTGATTCTAAAGCACAACACTAGTGATTCTAAAGCACAACACTAGTGATTCTAAAGCTCAACATTGGTGATTCTAAAGCACAACACTAGTGATTCTAAAGCTCAACATTGGTGATTCTAAAGCACAACACTAGTGATTCTAAAGCACAACACTAGTGATTCTAAAGCACAACACTAGTGATTCTAAAGCGCAACACTAGTGATTCTAAAGCGCAACACTAGTGATTCTAAAGCACAACACTAGTGATTCTAAAGCACAACACTAGTGATTCTAAAGCGCAACACTAGTGATTCTAAAGCGCAACACTAGTGATTCTAAAGCGCAACACTAGTGATTCTAAAGCGCAACACTAGTGATTCTAAAGCACAACACTAGTGATTCTAAAGCACAACACTAGTGATTCTAAAGCTCAACATTGGTGATTCTAAAGCACAACACTAGTGATTCTAAAGCACAACACTAGTGATTCTAAAGCACAACACTAGTGATTCTAAAGCACAACACTAGTGATTCTAAAGCACAACACTAGTGATTCTAAAGCACAGCACTAGTGATTCTAAAGCACAACACTAGTGATTCTAAAGCACAACACTAGTGATTCTAAAGCACAACACTAGTGATTCTAAAGCACAGCACTAGTGATTCTAAAGCACAACACTAGTGATTCTAAAGCACAACACTAGTGATTCTAAAGCACAACACTAGTGATTCTAAAGCACAACACTAGTGATTCTAAAGCTCAACACTAGTGATTCTAAAGCTCAACATTGGTGATTCTAAAGCACAACACTAGTGATTCTAAAGCACAACACTAGTGATTCTAAAGCTCAACATTTGATTCTAAAGCACAACACTAGTGATTCTAAAGCTCAACATTGGTGATTCTAAAGCACAACACTAGTGATTCTAAAGCACAACACTAGTGATTCTAAAGCACAACACTAGTGATCTAAAGCGCAACACTAGTGATTCTAAAGCACAACACTAGTGATTCTAAAGCACAAAACTAGTGATTCTAAAGCACAACACTTGATTCTAAAGCACAACACTAGTGATTCTAAAGCTGATTCTAAAGCACAACACTAGTGATTCTAAAGCACAACACTAGTGATTCTAAAGCACAACACTAGTGATTCTAAAGCACAACACTAGTGATTCTAAAGCTCAACACTAGTGATTCTAAAGCTCAACACTAGTGATTCTAAAGCGCAACACTAGTGATTCTAAAGCGCAACACTAGTGATTCTAAAGCACAACACTAGTGATTCTAAAGCACAACACTAGTGATTCTAAAGCGCAACACTAGTGATTCTAAAGCACAACACTAGTGATTCTAAAGCACAACACTAGTGATTCTAAAGCGCAACACTAGTGATTCTAAAGCTCAACATTGGTGATTCTAAAGCACAACATTGGTGATTCTAAAGCACAACATTGGTGATTCTAAAGCACAACACTAGTGATTCTAAAGCGCAACACTAGTGATTCTAAAGCTCAACACTAGTGATTCTAAAGCGCAACACTAGTGATTCTAAAGCACAACACTAGTGATTCTAAAGCACAACACTAGTGATTCTAAAGCACAACATTGGTGATTCTAAAGCACAACATTGGTGATTCTAAAGCACAACATTGGTGATTCTAAAGCACAACATTGGTGATTCTAAAGCACAACATTGGTGATTCTAAAGCACAACACTAGTGATTCTAAAGCACAACACCAGTGATTCTAAAGAATAAAAAATTTTAAGATTATTTTCAGTTTTAATTTCTTTCAACCTCCACAAATTATATAGTGCTATGAAAGCTATGAAAATCATTTGGATGCAATACATCTACAAAAGCGTTACCTTCCAGTAAGAAGCTCAAACATAAGAATTCCCAGAGACCAATAGTCAGCTGAGATATCATGACCTTTGTTCAGAATAATCTCCGGAGCTACATATTCCGGAGTACCACAAAATGTCCATGTTTTCCGACCATGTCCAACTTTTTTGGCAAATCCAAAATCCACCTGTCAAAAAAAAATTTCAAACATGACTTTAGAATAACAAGAACTCCAAAACTGTATTATCTTTGTAAATACATTTTTAATAGTCTGACAAGGAAAATAACGATAAATTAATTTTTAATTTAACATATGATAAATGTGTTATATATAACAGAAGCAAAAAAAAAAAAAAAAAATTACTTGACTTAATGCTTTCTTTATGAAGTAGCAATGTGAAAACAACTTTATTTTAATAACCAAGACAGTAAATACTTTAATTATATACCCTTAATTAACTCTTTCAGTCCCAGGCAGGTAACACTTAACTCATTGATTCCTAAGGATTTATTACCTACAGTAATAGTTTTTTGGATCCAGGGGAGTTAAATTAATCACAACTAGGCACCAAAAGGGTTAAAGTAACATTTACGTTACCACAGGTTATTACAACAGCTAGTTGAAAAGCAAAGAGTTTAGAAAAGACATTTGACATACGGAGTAAACAATAAACACACAGTGAGTTGACTGGGACCGAATGAGTTAAAGAGATATATCTTGAGTAAGGCTGAAAGATGTGGTAAGTTAAAATAAAAGAACTCAAGATCACATGACACTCTAAACAAAGAGCAGGGTAAACCGGTGTAGACTTTGATGTGGCCACTAATGGTCCCTGATTATAACTTCTTAGAAGCTTGAGCAAGGTATCTAGAATTTCTACTGTTAAACTAGCATTGGGGATATGGCTCTTTAAATCTCAGAGGTGTCAAACTTTGAGACGGACTTTGATTATATCAGCTCTATACATCTTTTTTTTTTTCTAATATGCAGTGGTGCAATACCTACCATTTGGTCAGCTTGTTCATTGCTTTTCACTCCAGCAAGCCCAGATGTGTATGCAAGATCCAAGTAAACGAGGTTTAGTCTGACCTCAGAATGATGTCTACCTACTCAGAGTTTATGCTGCCTGTTAAGATTCTCTTAACTCTTTGAGTTCCAAGGAATGCACCACACCTTCTCAAGTTCCTACCCAGAAGCCAAATTAATGAAGGATGCGACAATTTTATGTCTCTCTTTGATATGGCTTCAGTCGGTGATGCTAAACCCATTGGGACTCGAGGAGTTAAGCATGTTCATAGAGACTTGTATGATCACCATCTATGGTTACTGGTCCTGATATCCATGTAAGCGTTCTGGAGGTGGTGTTATCTCCCTGCTCATGATGGATGCCGTTGTACAAAGTGGTAGCTGATTTGGCTTTATTCTCTTAAGCTAGCCAAAATATTTTATTTTTCTCTGAAAAGCCCTTGCACTGCATATCACATGTGTTGTTTCTAATGCCATCACTTATTATTATGTATCTTCTAGTAAACCTTTCTTTAGAACTTCATCCAACTAATTATGTTTATGAAATAGTTGAATGTGTCACTGCGTCCTCCATTAGAATCAGTAATTTGATAGCAGATAAACATAATGTTTTTATGCTTTTTTTGCTTTTTTAAACATCTTGACTGGCAACTAAAACTAGTTTTTTACTTGTTCCTATAAACAAATGTACACAAAACAATACAAAAATGTACAACATGCTTCATTCATTTACTTTCAACCAATATGAGGAAAAACTGCTAATTTTCTTATATTAGGTGCAATTCGTTTTTTAAGAATCTTGAATCTGACTCTTCTGTGTCAGTGTAAACATGGCTAACTCAAACATGCTATGCCAGCTTTCATGAACATCAAACAAGCTGTATGCTGACGATTTATTTCAGCAGAACATGTGTTGTTTATGTTTCTGCTTCAACCACTTATTTTCACCTTTTTGTTGCAGCCACACACTAAACTTTTAGCTCTAACTTATTTGTGGCTATATCTTTGTGTAACAGGTGAAGATATGTCATCCATCGTTTAATGTGCAAAGTGTTTTATTAGAGCTGTATATATTCTTCTCACGTATATATATATATATATTTTAAATAAGGTAATTTATTACAAAATCTCCTTAAGAAATCTGCCTTTATTGTTTTCCACGGTAGCATAAAAGTTTGCATTCACCTAAATCTAAAGCTTACTACAACAGATTTCAATTTCTGATTTGTTTGCTCTAAGAGGAAATGTTTCACTTTCTGAACACAAAAGGGTGTACCTACGGCTAAGAATCAAAATTTAAAGAATACAGGGAGAAATGGGATATGAATAAAATGCACAAATGGGAATGGTGGGGGTCAGAGAGACATAGAGAAAGCAAGAGAAAGGGCAATAGACATGCATAGAAATAGACAGAGGGAGAAAGAGGGAGACAGAGAGAGATAGAGAGACAGACAGACAGACAGACAAAGAGAGAGCTTGACTGGAATTGAATGCACAAAGATGGAGAGAGAAAGATCGACAGAGTGACAAACTAAAAAAAACTGTTAGAGAAAAAAAAAGGGGAATGAAAGGCACAGAGAGAAGAGATTGGGACAAACCAGCTTTATATATCCATTTGTGTCAAGCAGCAGATTTTCTGGCTTCAAGTCTCTGTAAACAATGCCACGGCTATGAAGATAAACAAAGGCTTCCACTACACAGGATGTGTAGAAACGTGTTGTGTTATCATCGAAGGACCCCCTGAGGAAAATAAATGACACATATATCTTACCTACATTGAAGCTGCTTGCATAAAATCTTCTTCTTTTTCTTCTGATTTATTCACTGGCTGTGAGCCCTGGTGGAAAGTCCTGGCTGTTCATTGATTTGGACTTTGTGCCAGTGCCTGCATTTTGCATGTACATCTGTTTTACTGACTTATTTGTGTGCAGTAAGTTGTTCCTTTCCGCTCGAGCAGATGCATTCCAACTTTGAAGGAAGCCCCCAGTTAGTTGACTCCTATGACATGTTTACTGGGGTGGCAGTGGGTTTATTCTTATTTTCCTCACAATGGGGCCCCAGAACCAACACGGGCACAGAAAATGTTCAACAAATAGATACATTAGGCAAGTTTATTTTTTTTTTAATCATAAATTAGCCAGGCAAAGGCAGCTTCTCAGAAGATGAAAAGTATTTTATGTAATAAATCACTCCCATCAAACAAAACGAGTACTAAAATGTTATATCCAGCCTTTTCTATTGTATGGTAGTGAATCTTGGAATGTGAGCAAACAAATTAGGAAGAGTTGGGAGGCAACTGAGATGTGGTTCTTGAGAAGAATGTTGAGAATACCTTGGACTGCCATAATAACCAACTTTCAATGCCTGGAAATGGCTGATGAAAGTAGAATATTATTTACAACAATGAGAAGGAGACAAACAAAGTTCTTTGGTCATGTAATGAGAAAAGCAGCACTGGAAAATATTGTGATGACAGGTAGAAGAGACAGAGGCAGACCAAGAGAAATGATGGTTAATAGCTTAAGACAGTGGCATGGAGTAGAAATGATCCAGAACACCAAAAATCAAGATCTGTGGTGATGCATGAATGCCTACGCCAGCTGGCAAGGCACTTGATGATGATGATGAACCAAACAACAGTTTCTGGTAGACAACTATTAAACTCTGACACTGAACACATTATTCATCTGACTACTATATTCTGCAAGGGAAGTCAGTCTAATCTAGACGGCTTTCGGTCACAGACATTTCAGTATAGTGGCCAGGATACTCTGCCCTTTGTTGGTGTTGATGTGGTTTGTGTCGAGAAAGGCAACCCCCCCCCCCCCCCCCCAACCCCTTTGTTGTTTTTGTTGTTGTTGTTAACTCTTAGTCACAAGGAATACCTCATATGTTCAAAGGCTCCTACCTAGGTGCCCAATAAATGCAAGAAGCACTGATTATAGATTTCTCTGCACTACTCCTTGGGCCACTGATGCTAAACCCTTGGGACTGATAGAGTTAAGCTTCTCAGTCATAGTTCAGTGGAATAATTTTATTAAGAGTGACTTCTACACTTACTTGTCTCGTAGTACAGTCCAGAGCTCCCCACCAAGGCAAGCCTCCAACAGCATATAGAGAAACTTCCTGTCCTTGAATGTTTTGTATAACCTGTAAATAAAAAGTAAATTAGTTAATTGAATCAACACTATATTGTTTCTTCCTTCTTCATCTCTATCCTCTTATTCCTGCTTCTGTGTTGACCATCTTCTTTTGTGCTGAAGTAAAATACAGTGCATCATCATCATCATCATGTAGCAGGTCCTTTGCACAGTCTGCCTGAAGGGAACTCGGTCTCTCGCCAGCTCTCTCGCCTCATGTACTTTCATACTCAGTGAGTCACTTATATCCTGTGCCTATCTTTGTGTTGGTCGGCCTCTGCCCCTCCTTCCTGGTACCATGCCTTCTGCTATTATTTTTTCCAATCAAAATACAGTGCAGCCTGTGTGAATGGATCTTATTTTCATTCTCAGTTGAGAAGCCACCGACCTCTATGACATCTGTGGTGAGATGCATGTCTTCCAATGTTTCATACAGCCTGCGTTCCAATGGAATGTCAGCCAACTAGCTAAACATGGCAGGAATCTCTCTACTAGGACAGTTGTAACTTCTTTTTTTCTTCTTCAGCGTTCCGAGCCCTTGAGATTCATTGCTGCAGATGTCACCTGACTTCACTCATCTCTCTGGCTGGCCTTCTCTTTCCAGTTGGTGACACCAAGTGTTTGCAGGTCTGTCTAGATATTATCTCTCTATCGTCTTCTTGGTCTGCCTCGTGGTATATGACCATTCATCTCCCTGGTGTATACAGTTTTTACTTCTCTGTCATCTGACATTCTTTCAATATGCCCAACTATATGGATGTAAATAATTCTCGAAAATGAAATAATAAATATACTTATTTTATTTTTATTATGAAATTATTTGCTAAAAGATATCTATTGAAAAAGAAACAAATTTATTCATTGCTTCCTTTTGTTTATTTTTATATTTGTCCCTTACTTCTTAAAATTTTTTCTTTCAGTCACAGACAGGAATTCAGCTAACTATGTGGTAGAAGCCATCTCAGCATTTTTTTTTTTCTTATCTATTTGGTTTGACTAGATAATTTTACATTCGTTAGTTTGCTTTCGCTCTCTCAACAGTTGGTACTCCAAAGCATTGTCAAAATCAATGCAAAGTGATCTGCTTCTGGAATCAAACCTGCAATTTCGGAATTACAAACATTTGAATTCCTTAGGCCATTGTCATCATCATGTAGCAGGTCCTTTGCAGAACGTCGCTCTCATCACAGTCTGCCTGTAAGAAACTCGGTCTCTTGCCAGTTCTCCCGCCTCATGAACTTTCACACTCAAGGAGTCATTTATATCCTGTGCCCATCTTCGTGTCGGTCGGCCTCTGCCCCTCCTTCCTGGTACCATGCCTTCTGCTATAATTTTGTCCAATCCGCCATGGCGCTTGATATGACCAAAATATTTCAGCTTTCGAGAAAGGATGCTGTTTATTAGCCAATCTTCCCTGATGTTCAGATCCCCCAAGATGTCAATATTTGTCATCTTCTTTGTCCAAGATATTCTGAGAATCTTTATATAGCATTTCAGCTCAAAAGCCCCTATTCTCTTTCTTAAGGACTGAGAGATAGTCAACGACTCACATCCGTATGTAGCCACAGGGAAGGTGCCTGCTCTCAAAATTCTAATTTTTATCTCCTTGCTGGTGCTTAACCATAGACTTTTAAGGCTGTTCAATCTTTGCATTGCTATGGCCATCCTCCTTTTAATTTCTGTCGAACAGTCTCCATTGTTGTTTATTATAGAGCCTAGATATTCAAAGTTTGTGACATTTTCAATTTCTGCATCATTTATTGTTATTTTTGGATGACAGCCAGTTTTATCTGTGGACGTTATTTTCGTTTTCTTTAAATTCAAGTTAGGCCATTGTAGCTGACATTAAAAACATCATGAAACCAAACATCTTTAAAAAGCACAAATATACAAATCTGTGAACTTACACGTGAATAAGAAACCTTTACCTGACAATAAAATCAGAGCGAGCCTCTATCATGATCTTCTTCTCATTCATGATATGTTCCTGCTGCCTTGTCTCCACAATGTGGTGCTTCTTCAAGATCTTCAAGGCATATGCTCGACTGGTATCGTTATTCACTTGTACCTAAAACAACACACATTTTGAGATCATAAATCTGTTCCAGAGGCAACTTATGGATGTGAGTACCAGACTTTAGTCATTGAAGAAAAACACTTTTAATTAAGAATAATATTAAGGACCCTTTTAAACGGCTTTAGGAGTATAGGGCATATAGGACTAAACCTATATTTTGTATAGACCAATTAGCACAAGATGTGGTCAGCATCACGCCGGCCGCCTTTACTTCCCGGGACTGCACACGGTACCCACTCACGCCTGGGTCGACCTGAGTGCCAGGGTCATTTTTTAAAAAAGCCCGACTTCGCCAGGGAGCGAACCCACGACCTTCCGATCCGCTACGAACGTCTAACCTTTTTGCCACGGCAAATCCCTTTGAACTTAAATGCGACCGAAAAAAAAAAATATTTTCAGAAAACCCTAGACAAAAAAGAAGAAAAGCACCTGACATCATCATCTGAGTATCGAGGAGAATTGGCCCATAAACAACATCCTGTCCTGAAAACCTAGGTATTACGCCCAGGTTAAATGTCATGGTGACCTGCAGAAAAAGATGATAAGGAGTACAGTTCATGGAAAACGAGGCAGAGGCAGACCTCTTAAAACGTGGATACAAGACATTGAAGATGCATTGGCTTTAAAAGCACATAGGGCTGGCGAATTGGCTCGAGAAATCGAATTTTTTTTTCGTCCACAACGAGAGCGACGTTCTGTATAAGACCTGCGGATCGGTGACGAATTTTAAATGACTAGGAAAGATTAAAAATCTATCATACCCATAAATGAAAGCTTAACGATTAGAACTAACAGCACCAACTCTGTTACATGGTTTTTTCGAGATGTCTTGGTCTCTCTCTCTCTCTCTCTCTCTCTCTCTCTCTCTCTCTCTCTCTCTCTCTCTCTCTTTCTCTCTCTCTCTCTCTCTCTCTCTCTCTCTCTCTCTCTCTCTCTCTCTCTCTCTCTCTCTTTCTCTATCTCTCCACACATTGGCTAACCGCCTGCTGAGAACGTAAAACAAAGCACTAACTTCCTAGTATCTCCTGGAACCACTGTACAGATTACACCAATGAACCGAACGACGCAGTCTATAAAACAAACCAACAACCTTCATAGTGTTAGACTATTGCTTTGATCACTATGCCACAGAGTCCACTAAAAACAGACCAGAATATTTTGATCCCTGAAAGTCCATAGTCTGATACGCTAGATCATGATCTGGTTACAATTCAGCAGGCCTTTACATGGGTATCAAGTGTAGGTACTTTTGAGCTTTTGCGGCAGATTCTGGGCATATTATTACAGACCACATCACAAATGACGCAGCTCGCCGTATCATTCCTCACTATATATATATATATATATATATATATATATATATATATATATATATATATATATATATATATATATATATATATATCACGAAGCTTTGAGCCTGAAATTTTAAGGCCGCATGGCTAGTGATGTGTCGCCACGACTGTGCACGTGAGGGTTTTATTTTGCACCCGGCAGAAAAAATCCCCAGCCTTACCGAGGATTCGAACCCTGGTCTCAACGAAGGAACGAAGAAGCAAACTAAGGGGTTAAGAATTTATACGCAGACTCATTCAACAGCTAATCAAACAGTAAGCCAAGTTAGTTTATAAAAAAAAAATCAAAGACCCTTTTCCCCGCCTTTTAGGCGTATACAGCTAACCTATATTTTTATAACCAATCGTAATCCTTTCCCGGGGACTGCAGTACCCAGTGGGTCGACCTGGGAGCCAATCATTTTTGAAAAAAGTCTCCGCTAGGGAGCGAACCCACGGCCTTCTGATTTTTCTTTTCGGCCACGGCGACTCCCAAGTTTTAATTGTTTATGTTTTTAATGCCTGACAACCTGTCAGACAATCATCATCCAAATAACAAATCAGCCAACCTAATGTGCGACCAAACAAATAGTGTAATAACGTCTACAAATATAATGTACTGGGAGTTTAGTTAATCAAAAAAACAGTTATTACACCCCGGTAAGCAGGATTTTGTGTCTAATATCAAAGGTAGAGGCTTATCGTTCTAAAAGAATGTTGAATATTGAATTAAAAATCGACATCACAGCACTCGGGATACTCTCATAAGTGCTCACTCCCCATCTCCAGCTGCAAGTGAAAAGTTTCAATTCCGATGGTACCAGTAACCGTCTGATTGTATATTCGTCTCATACTCCAGCTGTGTGTTGAGCATCGGCCAAATCTGGTGGTAACTACTCGCAGTGCCATTCTCCTTAGACCGTATATCTCTCTGTGCCTCCGCACTGTTCACTAGCTTTCAAACGGCCACCACAATATCTAACTTGCCATACATCAATTCACCACCAAGTGGTGCAGAGCCAGCCAGTCTGCCTGCTCATTTTCCAACAAACCGCCATGACCTGGAGAAAGTATCCAAAGGATGCTAACTACCCGGGACCTCTGAAGTGTTGCTTGCAACTCTGCACGAAGCATGCCTGTCTCCACCTTTCCCAACATACCCTGTGAGTCAGTTGCAATCACGGCACGTGTGTTCAGCTGATTCTCAAGCCAGCGGAAGGCAGCAGAGACTGCCTTCACCTCTATTCTCAAAGTAGAGGTTGTGATATCATATGCTATAAGATAAACGCCCGTACCCATCACGATTTCAAGCCGTAGGTTACATAAATTTATATTAACTAAGCATACCATAGATAAAATAACAAATACACACACACACACACACTCGATGGTCCATGGTGATGCTATGTCTAGTATATAGAGAGCATTTAAAGAAGATAATTGACTGGTCGATTCCACCCATCTCGACAAACTATAACAGCAAGCCAAACTCGAATTTACCCAAAACTAGGGCGTGTCTGTAACTTAATAGCGTTCTACAATGCATCTTCATTACTTCTGTCAGGATGGAATTTTTCAATGTTGAAAATATCAAAGAAATGATGACAGGTATATGTGGCTTTGAGAACACAAACCCGGAGAAAATTGGTGGAAGAAAGCATGTGAGAAGGGAAAAAAAAGGTTGTTGAGTTTCCTAATAACCTCTGTTACCTCTAATATTTCAGTTTGTTTTCCATTCACATTCGCACCCTCATAATTAGTGCAATGAAAATGACTCCCCCCCCCCCCCCCCCCCCCCCCCCCAAAAAAAAAAAAAAACATTGAAGAATAGATTACTGGCATCAATCAATCTTGGACTTCTAGTAATTCCCCCTGGTCTCTGTGTAGTAAGATCGGACGCCCGTGTGCAATGTTGCGCACGTACAAAATCCCTTGGCAGTGGGAAATCGGAAAGAGTAGTCTAACGGCGCTGCCCGGGCAAAATTTGGAGTGAAAAATCTAGCAAAAGCATTGCCCGATCCTCGCCGGTGCTTAAGAGCCTGTGCACTGTGCTGCGCTTCTTCGGACTTAGACTTGAGTTAGAAGAAGAACGGAGCACTTATGGGTTACTACCCGTGTGCCGTGATGTGGTCCGTACTTTGAAACTCAAACCTCAATCAGTCAGTCAGGTGTCATCTGCACATAAAGGTTAGCTGCAAAGGATCTCTAACATGTTCCGTCTCTTGCCTAGGTTGTACACTCTTTCATTTTGTTGTTCGTCCATCTTTTGATGTTGGCTTTCGAATTACATCGTAGTCTACATGTTGCTCTATTGTCCTCTATCTTTCCCTTCAGCTATAATGTGGTATTTTAAAAGAGTTTTTCTTTTAATGTGGTCAAATTATTTTAATGCTCCCCATACCGCCCCTCCCTCTCTATTAACTCTCTTTTAATTCACAGTCTCCTCACAACCTGCGTATTTGACACCCGCCGCCCCCCCCCCCCTTTCCCGGTGAAATCCGACATATTCATCAGTATAACCAAATTGTCGGAGACTGAGTTCGATTTTCTAGTTGCCTTCTTATTATCCACGTTTCTATACCACACAGCATGACTGAGTGTACACAACAATTGTAGTTGTCATTAATTTCGCACCTTTTTAAAGATAATTTTAACCATTCCCATTTTCTTTTTGATTCGTTTCACTTCTACCTTTATCTGATATTACGTATCCAGGATAGGAGAAACTTGTTTCCTGTTAATGTATCTCCGTTTACTGGGATGTTCACTGTTTCTTTCAATTGTGAATTTTTTTTTTTAAAGTAAGAAAGTCTACACAAAAGTCAAAGACGTTATTTTAGTAAAAGTACATAAATGTAAACATCTAGGCACATGGATAACATCCGATAGAAGAGGTACCACAAAGATAACGAACATAATAGGACAGGCCAAAACTACATGTTACAAAATCAGGAACATTGTGTGCAATTAATCCATGTCGCTGGAGGTTAGGAAAAGAAATCTTGCCTGCTGTATATAGAGCCAGTTTTATACCGCTGTGAATCATGGACAATTAATATACAAGCCGAACAATATCTTGAGGCCTCGGAGATGTGGTTTTACAAAAGAATCCTTAGAATTCCTTAGACAGCTAAGAAGAGTAACCCAGATGTTTTGAAAGAGACGAATGCTCGAAGACAATTTATAACAAATATCATAAAGAGTGATAGGAGTCATCATTTGTGGTTCATGTTATGTGAAAAGGGAAAATGGAACATATTATGACCACGAAAGATCTGTGGAAAGAGAGATAAAGAAAGACAGCGTTGTATTTTTGATAGTCTTTCGTCGTGGCATAGAGGTGGCAAGCACACCAAGTGATACACGCTGTTGCGGATCGCAGATTGTGTAGAGGCATGATCGCCCAAGCTAGTCGGCAAGGCAATTGATGATGCCTTCTAATTGTCCATTTTATGGACAGACCAGAACAAATTATTATTCTACGCCTTAGAACCGGACACAATCGACTTCGCAGCCACATGTATACACAATTTGTAATTGGCGAATCAGCCATGTGCACATGGGGATTGGCACCTGACACAACAGATCATGTCCTTCAAAACTGTCCCAAATACAACATATCAAGGCAAAACTGTTGGCCAAAAGAAACAGAGGGGCAAATTAAACTTTGCGGGTCACTGAGTGAATTACAAAAGACAGTGACATTCTTACTAGAGACAACTTTGCAGAAAAAGATAATCTATTTCAAGCGAACGAAAGAAAAAAAAAAGAAGAAAAAGAAGAAGAAGAAGAAGAAGAAGAAGAAGAAGAAGAAGAAGAAGAAGAAGAAGAAGAAGAACAACAACAACAACAACAACAACAACAACAACAACAACAACAACAACAACAACAACAACAACAACAACAACAACAACAACAACAACACAAATTTGATGGATTTCACATACTTTGAGTACGCCACGAGCCTTTCTCATCTATTAAAACGTGACGTTTGCTAGGTCCATTCTACATTTAACTTCTGTAATATCTTCAACCTGCTGTTATCAACATTAAACTGTTACCATTCTATTTACGCCGTTAATTGAATTCCCCTCAGGGGTGTATCTCTCTACTTGAAAAATTTCTGATACGGACGTCTTGTCTCTTTAATTCCGCCCCTCCATAGACGTTAATTCAGCCAAGAGTGAGCGGTTTGCACAGAATCCCAGCACAGGTGAGACAACATTGGTAAGAACATACGCTGGCACGGTAACAAATAGACAGAAATAAGCCAGGAACTTAAGACCAAAACACCAACTGTGGTGGCTGTGAGGCGGCTGAACAACCTCAAGTTGACTAGCGCTGGGCGTCAGTAAATAAAATTGATTAATATGTTACTAAAATAGCGCTACATTCATTAGAATTTCTGGAAGAGTTGGGTCACTGTCAATTAACCGCGTTTTATTTTATTTTTTCTCTCTCTCTTTCTCTCTCTCTCTCTCTCTCGCTCTCTCTCTCTCTCTCTCTCTCTCTCTCTCTCTCTGCGTGTCTGTCTCCCTGTTTGTGCCTCTTTGTCCCTTTCTATCACTCTATTTATCGCTCTGTCTCTCTCTCTCTGACTCTGTCAGTCTGTCTGCTTGCTTGCCTACATGCATGACGCCCCCCCCCCCCACCCTTTTTTGGCCCATTAAATCCCCAAAATAAGTCTCCAGGTCATGCCCGCGATGCCACTGGCGTGAAAATGGACATTTGACTAAATTACGGTTTGGTTTCTTGGAAATTTAGCCTCAGTATTAATATAATTGTTCCTTAAGGTTTCTAAATACATAAGGCATGTTAAATGTGCACAGCACATTGTTACTCCGAGAGCTCTTCTATTAAAGAACCAGAGAAGGGTATCATTGTCATCATCATCATGTGCCTTGTGGATGAGTTTAGGCGGCCCAATGTTCGACATCTCATTACTTCTGTCAGAATGGAATAAATTAGATTAGTGATCTCCCCCTCCCCTTATCTCCTCCCCCCCCCCCCCCCCCCCCGTCATCCGTGTGGCCAGGCCATCCAGGTAAAGGAAGTAACGATCTAACTAACAATATCCGGTTCAGCTCATCTGGGTAATAATTGGGATCAACATTGTACAGTGGAGCGTCGCAGGTTGACCCAGCCTCAAATGGGGACCAAGATATATGTCCTGGGGAAGTAAGGACGACCGGCGTAATGCTGATCACATTACCCACCTAGGGCCGATTGGTCTGTACAGTTATGGGTGCTCTTCCCATATGCCAGATGCGCCTAAAGGCGTGAAAAATAATATTTACTATAACATTGTAAATAGTCAGTGTCTATTCCAACAATTGATGTTTATGCTCATCAATTACTTTTGGTTGTTTAATATTGCACAGCCCTATGTAATAATTTTTACAGATTTTAGGAGTATACATAGTTAA
The DNA here is from genome assembly GCA_905116865.2 of Candidula unifasciata. Classification (NCBI taxonomy): domain Eukaryota; kingdom Metazoa; phylum Mollusca; class Gastropoda; order Stylommatophora; family Geomitridae; genus Candidula; species Candidula unifasciata. Next base: position 95,441 of record CAJHNH020000444.1, on the reverse strand, counting down.
GTTGAATATACTTTAAGTATACTTTTCAAAGAATTATCATACTCATAATGTGTAACCTATGTAACCAAAGGTATTTATTTCTTTGTCTTCGGGTTGCTTAATGAAGGTGTTAATAACTCTGATGGTCCTAATAACTGTGATGATAGGGTAATGCCCCAAAAAAAAAAAAAAAAAAAGTTAAAAGATAATAATGATTTTCAAATGAATCTTTGATTTACTTACAAGTTCTACTCTACCGAAACCTCCTACTCCTAAAGTGGCTATCATTGTGAGGTCGCTGAGTCGTAGTTTTGCATATTCCGAGTCCACTCTGAAACAGAGAAAAGGGCATTCATTCTTTACACTAACGACAATACCTGTGCAGTGAAATGCAGTACTGATCAAAATAGCTGTGTAACGATCTTCTGCTCATGATACCGTTGTTTTTTCTTCTGCTCTGCTTCTCATTCTTCTCCTTGTTTTTATCCTCCTTCTCCCCCCCTCCTCTTACAAATAAAAAAATGGTATGAAAGGAGCGGAGTGGAAGGGCAGAATGTTGGACGGGCCTGCGTGCCCAATTCTTAACCCTTTGAAAATAAGGTTTGTTCGTTCGTTCGTCGTTCGTCCGTTCTCTCCGACCTCCATCTTCTTCTTCTTCTTTTTCTTCTTTTTCTTCTTCTTCTTCTTCTTCTTTTTCTTCTTTTTCTTCTTCTTCTTCTTCTTCCTCTTTTTCTTCTTCTTCTTCTTCTTCTTCTTCTTCTTTCTTCTTCTTCTTCTTCTTCTTCTTCTTCTTCTTCTTCTTCTTCTTTTTCGACTACTACTATTACTACTACTACTAATACTACTACTACTACTACTACTACTACTACTACTACTACTACTACTACTACTACTACTACTACTACTACTACTACTACTACTACTACTACTACTACTACTAGTTACTACTACTACTACTACTACTACTACTACTACTACTACTACTACTACTACTACTACTACTACTACTACTACTACTACTACTGCTACTACTACTACTACTACTACGACGACGACGACGACGACGACGACTACTACTACTATTACTACAACTACTACTACTGCTGCTGCTGCTGCTGCTTCTCTCCTCTTTCTTTTCTCCGACCTCCACCTTCTTCTTCTTCTTCTTCTTCTTCTTTTTCTTCTTCTTCTTCTTCTTCTTCTTCTTCTTCTTCTTCTTCTTCTTCTTCTTCTTCTTCTTCTTTTTCTTCTTCTTCTTCTTCTTCTTCATCTTCTTCTTCTTCTTTTTCTTTTTCTCCGACCTCCACCTTCTTCTTCTTCTTCTTCTTCTTTTCTTCTTCTTCTTCTTCTTCTTCTTCTTCTTCTTCTTCTTCTTCTTCTTCTTCTTCTTCTTCTTCTTTTTGTCAGGGTCTCATACCTCTTCTTGTCTTTTTAGAAAAAAGAGTAAAGAGTCTGTGTGCGCTTTTTAATGAGTAGTTAAAACAGAGCTCTGCATTTCAACTGCAATCAGGGCCATACCAGCTAAAAAAAGAACAACACAAGACGCAGTTGATGCAACTGGCACATACTGATAGACCTGTGTCCTGATCGACTAGTTAACACACCGTGGATGATATGTTATCACAGAGGTCGTCTTTGATTTTCATGACATTTCTTTAACGCCCTAAAAATATTCTAAATAGGGAGGGTGTGGTTCAGATCCCGATGACTATACACACGGGGACATTCTTAATAGTATCCAGTCTAGCTTCTCTGGTGAAACTGTACACCCAGGTCTTATCTTATGTTATTTCACAGCTCCCACATGCGTACCCTTAAAAACTGACGGCAGTGGCGGCACGTAGGCTAAAGCAATGTGAGCTGGTTTTCAGCCCATGAATGAACAAGGGAAGTATTCAGCAGTTGAATCTGTACTTGAAGTGAATAGTGGGCTTGTTGTTGCCAATACTTTAGACGTCACTTTTCGGTGGTTCCCTTGATTTGTTTGGGTGTTTTCTCATTTTCAAGGTTATGTAATATTCACGTACTTCCACGTTAAAGAATTAGAAAACAAGAAGGCTTTTAGAAGCTTTGTGAGAGTTGCGACGCACTGCTTTATCTGTGTGCTTCTCTTTCCATGTTCCAAAACGAAACAAATGTATCACACTTAACTCTTTTGTTGATTTTAGTCACAGACAGTTGTTGTTTCTTTTCTTTCCCAATGTGTATGTATTTTATAATAATAGTTTTAGATTGTCAGTGTATAATTTAGAGTAGTTTTAGGGTGTCAAGAACGTCAGATAATACAGTAACATAACATAACCCTTGACCCGAAGGGTCATGAGATGTATCGATAGAAGCACTAGCACATAAAAAACGCCATCTTTCGCTGTCTTCCGCTTAGTCCTGCCCAATTTTTGGTGTTGCCATTCCAGGTTCTTCTTTGCCCTCCTCTTCTTCGACTACCCCCCTCCCCCAATGTTCATTGAAGTATGCAGTCTTTGCAATCGAATCATGTCTCAGCATGTTTCCCACTGCCAAGAGACTCCTGATGTCCTGCACAATGCAGTAATAGCATGAAAGATATACATTAACAAATCGTAGTTGAGCTGAGTTGTTTAGCCGGTCGTGGTTGAGTTCAGAAACGACAGTCCAGTACTTGGTATATTTCCATAAGAGTTAGGATCCCATATTTAGCAGCCAGAAAAGTAAATGAATAAAAGTAGCCAGAGTAGAGTAAATGAATAAAAGTAACAGAAGAAAAGACTGATATAGACATATTTCCATGGCGTGTATGCGTGGCATCCTGATTGCTGTGGTGCGCCTCTTGGCTGGTTGCCTCCGACTTCAGCACCTTGTTTTACTAGGGTAGACTGTGATCATACTCGAGGAGAGAAGGCTCATCCATTCGTCTTTCGCCTTTACCTCGTTTGTTGTCCCATCCAGTTTCCCGCTGGGGGTTGAGACCCCAACCTTCAACTGGATTGCTGGGAAGAACAGGGTCCACCACGTGAAGGTGAGGTAGGCTTGAGCAAGAGAGGCTAATAGACATTAAGAGTCTTGTATTGCGCATCATTGCTCCATTAGAAGTTGAATCTTGTAAGCCATGTACAGAAAAATTGATGGACGTTTCGTTAATAATAATAAAAATAACAGCAACAGTAACAATAACTTGCTTTGAAATACAAAGCTAGTTTTGAATCCTTTAAGTGATGATGCAAAACCAACCATAGCATTTATTGTAAGTTTGTGATTTTTCTCGGCAATTTTATATTTAGTAGTTTCCCTCTGCTACTCAACAAGAGGCTTTAAATATCACTGTCGAAAACAACAACAAATCGGTTTGCTGCCACAGATAGGATCGAGACAGCTACATCGGAATTACAAACCGCGTTTGCAACGCATAAATCAAAGACGCCGACAACGCACTTAAACAAGGCTTTAATCACAGTAAGACACTTAACCACCCCCCCCCCCCCCTTTTTTTTTTTTTTCTTTTCCCCCACCCTTTTCCTTGTTTTTTTTTTTTTTTTTTTTTTCCTTGGTATTTTCATTGTGTCGACATTCCTGATAGTTAATGATTATATTTTTAGTCTGTTCAACAGAGCTGACCTACCTGTTCGAGGGACAATCAAAGCACCACACTTCTAACCACTCACTAGTTCATTATATGTCTACCAGCTTCAAAACTTCAAATGAAGTCAACTGTCTATAACAGCCACTTTCTTTATTCTATATCAATTCATGGCTCCTCTCACGCCCAGATAGAAGTTAACGATAGCCTTCAAAAGAAATGAGTGTATCATCTGAAGCTGTATTTCTACTGTTTTATAGTTTCTGTAGTGGATCCTCCATCTACAATCAAACCAACATCTGCAAGGCACGCCAAGCTCAGTTATCTCTGTTGCTTGGAAATACGTGTTGACTTCTTTCTTAAAAGGTATGTCAGACCGAACATGTCTGCGAGACCATGCTAAGGAACTATCAGACGGACGGGAAGTTGTTCATAGACGCCTGTCTTGGATTCTTGCAGACCCGATTTAGGGACGACCAGGCAAGCGTCTAGTTGCTGCTCTAACACAGCTGTCCGGCCACATTGAAGAATGTGCTAAGCGTTGAAAGATTTGACGTGGTTAAAAAAAAAAATGCTGTTCATTTTGGTTAGGATGAGGGAAATGAAAAGAGGGAGGGGGGGGGGCGGGCTGGGGATTATAAGGGTGGTGAATTTTAAGGCTCTAGTCATTTTTCTCCAGACCCTCCTCCCCCCCCCCCCTTTTTTTCGCTGTCTGTTTTATGTGTGTTTGTGTTTCCGCGATACTATTAGCAACATCGATACTGCTTATTTATTCTTCCTGTTTCAGCTTTCTTGTAATCCATAACATGCACTTCAAGCAAACACAAACATGCCAGCGCGCACACACCAAAACACACACGTGCACCTCAAACAATTTGGTGTGTCACGGAAAAGCCGGGCTCTATGTTACACAATCATTCGGTGTGTGTTTACCCAGAGTTGACTATGATGCACTCAATCCATGTCATATGGACTTTATATGCTGAACCATAAATGTCCAGTGCCTGTATCCCTCTGTTGCTCTCACTGGCCCTCTGTTGCTCTCACTGGTCCTCTCTTGCTTCTCACTGGCCCTCTGTTGCTCTCACTGGCCCTCTGTTGCTCTCACTGGCCCTCTGTTGGTCTCACTGGCCCTCTGTTGGTCTCACTGGCCCTCTGTTGGTCTCACTGGTCCTCTGTTGGTCTCACTGGCCCTCTGTTGGTCTCACTGGCCCTCTGTTGCTCTCACTGGCCCTCTGTTGGTCTCACTGGCCCTCTGTTGCTCTCACTGGTCCTCTGTTGCTCTCACTGGCCCTCTGTTGCTCTCACTGGCCCTCTGTTGCTCTCACTGGCCCTCTGTTGCTCTCACTGGCCCTCTGTTGGTTTCACTGGCCCTCTGTTGCTCTCACTGGCCCTCTGTTGCTCTCACTGGCCCTCTGTTGCTCTCACTGGCCCTCTGTTGCTCTCACTGGCCCTCTGTTGCTCTCACTGGCCTTCTGTTGTTCTCACTGGCCCTCTGTTGCTCTCACTGGCCTTCTGTTGGTCTCACTGGCCCTCTGTTGGTCTCACTGGCCCTCTGTTGCTCTCACTGGCCCTCTGTTGGTCTCACTGGCCCTCTGTTGCTCTCACTGGTCCTCTGTTGCTCTCACTGGCCCTCTGTTGGTCTCACTGGCCCTCTGTTGGTCTCACTGGCCCTGTGTTGCTCTCACTGGCCCTCTGTTGCTCTCACTGGCCCTCTGTTGCTCTCACTGGCCCTCTGTTGCTCTCACTGGCCCTCTGTTGCTCTCACTGGCCCTCTGTTGCTCTCACTGGCCCTCTGTTGCTCTCACTGGCCTTCTGTTGCTCTCACTGGCCCTCTGTTGGTCATTCACACCCCCCCCCCCTTCCATCACAGCAGGGCATGGTTTATATGTGTGCACAGATTAGCTGCATTAACTGGATTTGTGTGCGTGTGTGTGTGAGTGTGTGCGTGTGTGTGTGTGTATGTGCGTGCGAGTGTGTGGGTGTGTGTGTGCATGCGTGTGTGTGTGTGTGTGTGTGTGTGTGTGTGTGTGTGTCCTCTTCTGCTTTCTGACCACAATGGAGCATAGGCTTTCAACCAGCTCACGCCACGTTTATCCTTCGCTAACGCCTGCAGCTCTCCCCATGTCCTCCAAATCTTGTTTAACTTCACTCGTTAACTCCGTTCTCCGTATGTCCGCTCTATAAAGCAGTACTGTTAGTTTTTACTTCATTTAACCTCTATAAATGTCCTAGTGCTATGAAAGCCCCTGTTGCCTTTTGTATATGTATTTTAATATCTCTATCAGTTGCCCCCATTTTTATCTACATTACTACATTACTGCCCAAAAAGGTGTACGACTGTACATTACTATTTGCATGATTTTTCTCTTATCTTTGTCGTTCCTTTATGGATTTTCTGACCTATCTTTGGTGATCTCGCATCAAGTATAGATATGAGTTATGAGTTGCATTATCTTCACAGCACACCGGACACATCCATAGGTGCTCAGACTTCACTCTCAACATATTCAGCAGCGTCGCGCGGTTTATAGTTCCAGTCCTATGCTAGTTGACAAGACCTTGTGTGCGTCTGGTGTTCCTCTCATGCTTGACTGTGCCGGTCTTTACTCCCAATTATCGTATTCTTAGCAGTGATGTGGACACGTTGCTTCCAAAATCATCGAAACGTCCTATCTCTCTACGGACATTGACAATGTCTTCGCGATCCATGGGCCGGCCTTCTTAAATTAATACGGCACTTGCCAGTATATTTAATGTATCTTGCATCTGATTCCGTGAGTGGGACTCCAGGTCGTCAAGCTGGTTTATAGGGGTCCACTGAATTCCATTCATGTTGTCAGCAGTTGCTGTCTTCATGCTCCAGTCTATCGCCAGGAAAAACAAGACAGGTGACAACACAGGATCTTTTTCCACGTTTTCAGGCTATAGGGCATATAGGGCTTGACCTATATTTTATAGACCGGTCGACACTGGGTCGGTGATGTGGTCTTTACTTCCCAGCGTTGTACCTGGTACCCATTTAAGGCTGGGTCGACGTGGGGAACAAAAGTCATTTCTAAAAAAAAAAGTGTGGCTTCGCCAGGACCTAAACCCACGACCTTCTTATCTCCGCGGGAGAACTATGTGCGGATTACGATGATCTATAAAACGTCAACCAACTGTTTTCAACCTTTGGCTGATGCCAACTGATGGGCCGCGGAAAAAAAATTGTATACTTATTCATGTAGCGACTACATGATATAGCATCAAAAATACTGTGAAGATATTCTCACCCCTAAACAGCAGCCATTGTTCTTTGGCCACATAATGAGAAGAGAGACATTGGAGAACGTCGTGACAACTGGAAAGATCAGTGGAAAAAGGGGTAGAGGCAAACCAAGAGAGATGATGTTGGATGGGCTGAAACGATGGCATGGAGGGATATCATCAAGAGAGCTGTTCCAGTCAACCATTGATCGTGATCTATGGAGAAGCATGAGCGCCTACGCCAGTTGGCAGGGCACATTATGAGGATAAAGCAGCAGCTAATTTAGCAATAGCTGAACACAGCAACTCTGTGAGATCTGATGGAACAAATCAGAACTGCTATCTACATTTGTATCTATCAGATGGTTCTGAGGTTTGAGGTTTCAGGTTTGAACAACGGATCAACATCATGGCACAAGGGTAGTAACCCAAAAGTGCTCCGTTCTACTTCTAACTGGGGGACTGCGTGGTCTCGAGGCATGGTGTTCGCCTTGAATGCTAGTGGTCTTGGACTTCTAGTGATTCCCCCTGGTCTCTGGGTAGTGACCTCGGACGATCGTGTGCATTTGTTGGGCACATAAAAAATCTCTTGGCCGTTGGAAATTGAAAAGAGTAGCTTAACGTCGCTGCCCGGGCAAAATTTAGAGTTAAAAATCTACCCAAAGTATTTCAGGATTCTCGACGGTGCTGCAGAGCCTGTGCACTGTGCTAAGCTTCTTCGGACTTAGAGTTAGAAGAAGAACGGAGCACTTATGGTTAATACCCGTGTGGCATGATGTTGATCTTTTGTTCAAAACCTTAAACTTCCAACTCAAGTCTGAGTCCAAAATAACTCAGCGCAGTGCACAGGCTCTGTAGCACCAGCGAAATATAGCCGTTAGGCTACTCTTTTCGATTTCCAACTGGCAAAGCATTTCTTACGTGCGTCTGATCTCACTACCCAGAGACCAAGGGAAATTACTAGAAGTCCACTTGAAAAAAAATCTCAGTCTTCACCGGTTCCTGATCCCTGGACCTCAAGCCTCCGAGGCGGACACTATGCCTCGAGACCACGCCGCCTAGATGGTCCTAAGAGTTTATAATACATCAGTTTAATAAACCCATCTTCCACTTGTGGATTTCAGGGCCCCATTGTGGGGACAACAAGAATAGATCCACTGCCTTCACAACAAGCATGTCTTGGTAGTAAATGGGGACTTCTTTTGAAGTCGGAGTGCATCTGCTTCCAGCTACAAGAAACAGTCAACTGCTCAAACGGATGCACACGCAAAACTCAGGTTCAAGCACAAAGCCAAAGCCCAAATGGACGTACAGTCAGGACTTCCACAGGTGATACACCGGGTAAACGAATAAAAAATAAAAATAAAGCCATCTCAATTGAGCTTTTAACTTGTAATTAGTGGGTAAGTAAGTAAGCCTGTTAGCCACTGAACTATGTGGTGGAAGAAGAAGAAGAAGAAGAAGAAGAAGAAGAAGAAGAAGAAGAAGAAGAAGAAGAAGAAGAAGAAGAAGAAGAGAAGAAGAAGAAGAAGAAGAAGAAGAAGAAGAAGAAGAAGAAGAAGAAGAAGAAGAAGAAGAAGAAGAAGAAGAAGAAGAAGAAGAACAAGAACAAGAACAAGAAGAACAAGAAGAGAAAGAAGAAGCTACGTTAATACTTTCTGACCAAGTGTTTTTATTAATTAAAAATTAGCAAATTTTGGAATATAAACTGTGAATGAAAAAAAAAGTCACTGATTGTTTTGTTCAGGTTTTGTAGTCCTACCCTTGTTGTCGGATAAATTCTAAATTTAGAGTCATCAATCTTATGAATCTAGGTCACCGTTAAGATGGGTTGTCCTCATCCAATTACCTGGAATAAATCTGGAAGTGTTTTGGAGCCCCCACCCCCTGCCTTTCCCTCACAAAACAAACTGATAAAGCTGCTATTTTCAGTACGTGTCAACACAGTTGTTGATGGAAAGTAACGGGTGAAATCAAGATCCAGTAACATTAGATTATCAAAACATTTGTGTAAACGAAACAATTATTTTATTTGAGGACTACATGCTGTGAATTGAATAATGTGGATTGGACGTTAATACTTAAATTAAGAAGATAAGGGTGAGCAATGGCGCTTCGTGCATAGGTACTGCAGAATGCCCACATTTTTACTCGATAATGTGAGATATTGTATATAAGAAACGGTGTCAGTACATAATGGAATAAATTCAAAAAGTCTCGAATCGAGACTGTTTGTAGCTCAGAAGTAAAACACGAAAGAAAGAAAAGATCAACTCGCTGAATACTTTAAACAAATTGCGAGAGAGTCTAAGCACAACACGTGGAATAGTTTGTTTGCTTGCTTGCTGTACCCCACCAGGACATCACACAAGCGAAAAACACTCGGTGACACAAAGTGCCACCATGCGGATGAGGATCACTCGTAGAGAGGTCCCAGAAACACATTTCAACCGTTATGGCCAAATTCATGGCCCAGCTATATTCAGGGCCCCTGGCAAAAGCCAGGGTAGGTCGAATATGGTTGGCAATGAAATAGGGTGTGAACAATTCCTGAGAAAATTCTTGCGACTCCACCGCAAAATGAACAGTGACAAACAGTCGTGTAAACCTGACTGAATTAAAGATGGACAGTGAGCTGATCATAAAATTTGACGAAACAAAGGTAAGGCTGTTGTGTGTAGATTTCGCCTGCAGTCGGAAAAGATGTAGACGAACGAAAGAAAGAAGATTAATGCAGACAGAACACAGCACGCATGACAGGAGTTGGCGGAGAATATGATGCAGTGTACATCTCGGCTGCAGGCATAAGAGCAATACTAAGGACCGGTCCGGACACAGCTCCTGGGCCCGATGGCATTAAATACATCATCATCATCAGGTGCCTTGCCGACTGGCGTGGGCGATCATGCATCTCCACAATCTGTGATCTGCTGCAGCATGTATTAGTTCGTGTGCCGACACCCCTCCATGCAATGCTACAAGATTGTCAAGAATCTTCTCTCGTTGTCTTCCTCTATCCCTCCTTCCACAGATCTTTCCAGTGGTCACCACGTGTTATATTTTCCCTCTTCTAACAACATCCCCGATAAATGATGACTGTCTCCTTCTGATGTCTGTGATAAGTTGTTTTCGGGCTCCCACCCCTTTCACAACCTCTTGGTTGCTGTTTTTGGCTGTCCAAGGTATTCTAAGCATTCTTTTGCAAAACCACATCGCTGAGGCCTCATGAAATTGTTTGGCCTGCCTACCAATTGTCCAGGATTCACAGCCATTTGTTAAAACCGGATGTATGTAGCAAGCAAGAATTCTTTTTCTAACTCTCAATGACAAGGATATATTATTGCACAGGATGTTCTCCATTTTATAAAATGCAGTTTTTGCCTGTCCTATTCTGTTTCTTATCTCAGTTATGCATCAAATACATCGACTGCAAAAAGCCTTTAGGGAACCAGACACAGCGGACCTATCCATGGCATTGAAAAGCAGCATCAAAACAGGCATCGTCCCTGATGACTCGCTCCTTAGCCGCCTTGGAACCATTCCTAAGCCTAGGAAATTCCATGCAAAAATAAACGGTCACATAATTATCACAGTCCAGAATATCGTAGGAGAAACTCAGGTTATCAAGTGGTCTTTTGGCGCCTAGACTAGGTGACTACCGCCCTTGCAGACTTATCAGATTCAACGATGCAGTGTTTGCTTACTATGTGAGTAAGAATTTTTAAAGCAGGAGTGGAAATAGTCGCAACCGATCGACTTAGATAATGCCTACAGCAGTGTCTCATAAACATGCTCATCCAACTGGTGTTGGACATGCACATAGAGAGGGTCAACTGGATCGCAGAAGCGCTATTCAAAGGAACAGTATCGCTGGCGTTGCAGTGTTTGGCTATCAACGAAATCGGTCAGATGGATACCAGCAGGGCTATTTAAATGAACAGTCTCGCTGCCATGCGTCTGAAGGGCATCTAAACCTCAAAATGTTGTAATGGACCTGCTTCGCGGATCACCACTGTTGCCTGTTCAATTCAATGTTTTCACATCAAGAGTCACCAGTGCACAGATATCGGCCTCGGCGAAACAGTGTCGTTCTCAGACGATATACTGGTATACCGAAGAGAAGAAACAGGCATGAAATAACAACTCTACATAATTAACTAGAGATTAAGTGAGTGGTCTAAGGAATAGAGAGCACAGGTAAACCCGGCAAAGATCACCTTAACATGGGTCTCTTTGAATAACAATATTGTAAGTACACTTCGCTAGTCGTAAGCACATGCTCATCGACATCGCTTTAGAATGCGTAGTGACGTTGACTGTGATAACATAACATAATAAAACTAGATATTATCCATAACAATCAATATAATAAGCCTTTTTTTTTTTTCTATTTACGTCAAAATTATATCATCCTTAAGCTCAATGTTCTAGCCACCCCTAGTTCATTAAAAAAAACGCCAAATCCTTGTATGGAACTACGTGTGGCAGTTTCAACAAAACTGTGGCTGTTGCACATGCGCACATGTCATAACTGAGAGGCTGCGCTTAGGATAGAAAGGAGAGAGGCTACTGTTACAAAGTGCCAGCCGATCTTGTTTTATAAATCATTTTGGACAAAGTAAAACAAAAAGAAAGGATTTGATTGTGTGTGTGTGTTTAATTTTTTTTTTTAATTTAAAAAAAAAAAAATTTGGGGGGGGGGGGGGGGAGGGGGGGTTGGAGGGGAGGGGGGTTAGAGGGGGGGAGGGGGTTTAACGAGTTTATATTAATTTTTTTTTATATGTTTGTTTCGTTATACATAATATTTAAACAATGAATAATTCTCTTCTTAAGCCCCAGTAATTTTAGCCACTGAGGATAAAGCAAATTAAATTGTTTGCAGAATTGTACAAGCAGAGATACAGTCGTCAAGGGAATACTGTGTTCTCAATATGATTTGGAAACGAAATTACAATGACATGAATTACTAGTCCAAAATACACTCAGCTAGACAATGTGGCGACGCACCTGTTAACATGACATTTACAACAACAACAACTGTTACTACTACCACCACTACCACTACTACCACCACCACTACTACTGCTGCTGCTGCTGCTGCTACTACTACTACTACTACTACTACTACTACTACTACTACTACTACTACTACTACTACTACTACTACTACTACTACTACTACTACTACTACTACTACTACTACTACTACTACTACTACTACTTCTTCTTCTACTACTACTACTACTACTACTACTACTACTACTACTACTACTACTACTACTACTACTACTACTACTACTACTACTACTACTACTACTACTACTACAACTACTACTACTACTACTACTACTACTACTACTACTACTACTACTACTACTACTACTACTACTACTACTACTACTACTACTATTACCACTACTACTACTACTACCACTACTACTAACACTACCACTTCTACTATTACAACAACAACTACTACTAATACTACTACTACTACTACTACTACTACTACTACTACTACTACTACTACTACTACTACTACTACTACTAATACTACTACCACCACCACCACCACCATTACCGCTGCCGCTGTTGCTGCTACTATTACAAATAGGCGCTGGAACCTAGAGGCTCACGCACTTTGAGCCTTTCCATACACATTTGAAGGGCCCTGTCCTTATGTATTTCATTCATATATTTTAAATATATATTTATATTTCTCACTGTCGACTAATTAAAACTGGTATGATTACGCACATAAACAAGGCTTAGACTCCTTTAGTCCCCCTTTCAGTAGACAATTTGCAAGGAAAATCCCCCCCCCCACAAGCGCCCCCCCCCCCCCCCCCCCCTTGAGCGCTTCCCCACATGTTATGTATGTGTCAGCACCCTAAGCGACTGCTGCTGCTGCTACTACTACTACTGCTACTATTACTACTACAACTATTAGTACCAGCAAAATGTATGGGAAATTAGCAACAAAAACGCAAAGGCTATCGTTTTTTCTGTTTTTTTCTCATTACGTCCGATCAGAATTGCATGCCGACGGACAAAGTCCTTTAACTCCCTTCGGGCCGTCACCCCCCCCCCCCCTTTTTTTTTCCCCCACCCCACCAAAAAAAAAATTTTTTTAATTACTAATAGCAATAGCCATAACTGTTACATTTCAAACTTGTTCATTTCATTTGACGAAAAAAAAAAATCCATTCTTGTAGTGAGTAATTGCTATAGTCATCCTTACGTCCTTTTTTAGGACGTAATTTTCTGTTATTTGAAGCCCCACTCTGGCTTTTGCAGGCAAAAAAAAAGGCCAATTGTCTGAACGCGGTTTCTGAGACCTCTCCACGGTGATCCTCAACCACATGGTGGCACTTTGTGTCATCGGGTGTTTATCGCTTGTGTGATGTCCTAGTGGGGTAGAAAGTCAGTTAGTCAGTGCGTAATCAGTGGCCCAAGAGTCACTATATGGATGTGAATCCAACAGGGGCAAACCCCTGAACCCTGTTCCACCTATATAATTTCAACAACAAACATAGTTATAATAGAAGTTACCTATAGTTACGATGAAATATACTGTCCTTTAGGTGGAGTATCACTTGCTATCTTTGTTTCTCTTTAACCTTCCTCTTCCCTCCCCCCCTCTCTCTCTCTCTCTCTCTCTCTCTCTCTCTCTCTCTCTCTCTCTTCAAAAAACCTGTCTTTGTTTAAATTTTTAATGTCAAGAAATTATCCTATATTTTTAGTCTAATCCAAACCAATATAAGGATCTCTCCCCCAAATCCCGATAACCCAGCAGCGATGAAGTAAAAACCTTCTTGGCAATAACATTAACCTCAAGACAAAGCTGCGTCTGTACTGCTTCATCTGACCTCTGTCCTGGCATTTTTTCAGGTCTGCTGGCTATCACATTTCTGACGTATTATTTTCTTATATGAACATATATAATGTTTCGTGTAGACATCAATAAAAGGATCTACGCTTTTCCCAGACGAACTCTACATCACACTGAACTCTTTTACAACGGTAGCTGTTATGTTTTCAAAGATGGAGAAGGCTAAACGGGTGTGGCGGGGGGAGACTTCAAGTTCAGGCGTAGATTTTTTTAATCCCTTGCAGACGTGCTAGCGTATCTTTATTTCCGCAGATCTGCAGACACTGTCTGACACTGTCATGAAAGAACGCCTTTGGAGTCTGAGATGACACTTCAGGGAGCATGTCAATGGGTTATCGGCTTTCTGTCAAGCCTGTAAACGTTACTAAACTGTCATAACCGAGTTACTTCCCATTTACCCAAGTAAGTAGGTAACTTAAAGTACGCATATCACAGCACTGTCCCTCACCCTACGCTTCTAGTCGTTTTTTTCTTTGCTACCGCATACAGCTGACGCTTTTCTCTCAACATCTTCTTAACTTCACTCTCTAATTCCCTTCCACATGTTTTTAGGCCTTTATTTCTGTATCGCTGTGGGTCCCACGGTAAGGCCATTCGATTTTTATTGCCCTTGTGTTTTCTCAACAGATGCCCAATTACATGACCAAAGAACAGCGCTTGTTTTTTCCTTATAGCTGTATAAACTGATCTGCTTTCGTCAGAGTTTTTTTAAGTACTCATCGTTAGTTACTCTGGCAGTCCGAAGGATTACCATTTGTCTGAGGAACTACATCTCCGTCGCCGCCAAGTTCTTCCTAATTTGTGGATGGACTTTCCATGATTCACTATCACCCAACAGTGTAGGTTCGATATACTATTTTAGTACTCTCTTTTGGTACGTATAGTATTGTGGATTTATGTAATGTGCTGATGAATGATCTCAAGCCGCAACTCTAACTTGTCGTTGCTGTTTGTGATACTGGAAAGCTAAGTGCTTATACTTTTCGTTTGGTTTGTTTTTGTTTCATGACAATGAAAAGAGAGCCGAAGACGAAAATAAGCAAAATGAAGAGATTAATTATTTTGAACTATTTAAAGCCAAAATACTCTTATACAATCCTTACTAGCAGGAAAATTGAAGGCGAGCAAGCAAGAGGTATACAATGGTACAAGTGAGAGGATAACATCAAGTGGTGGGCGAACATCAGTCACAAGGAATAGGATAAACAGACCCTGTTGGAGATCGACTGTAGCCATTCTTCACTGCGGAGATAACACTTAAGTGAAAGACTTTAGAGGCGTTCGTTTGAATCTGCATTTACATCCATCATCATCATCGTCATCATGCTCTCTTTTCGTTACTTACTCGAGGTTTGTGGACTTTATCATCATTATCAAGTGCCTTGGCAACTGGCATGGGCGATCACGCCTCTTCACAATTGGCGATCTTTATCAGCATGAATCAGTTCGTGTGATGACACTCTTCCATGCCTCGACAGCTCTAAACAATTTTACGCTATGCCTTTCATTGTCTCTTTGTCCACGATCTGTTCAGTTGTCACATCATGTTCTAGTTTCCCTCCTCTCTTTAGATGACCAAACCCGATCATGCGTTTGCATGCACATATTTCCTAGGGCCGTACTTTCCGGTCACAATTTGTGTTGATTCTGTCTCCAATTAATGAGAACATTTTACAATGCGATCCTTGTAGAGCAACTGAGTTTTTACAGTGGCACTGATTTTGTATATCTCCCTTGAAAGCCTGCCTTGTTGCTGTTTCTTATCTTCACAACGGAAGTGACCTTCGAGGGAGATATCTCGCATACTCCTGTACTTGAAGCTGATAATTAATATTGCACTCACAAAATGAAAGGCATATACGTGTTAGCACAGTTGTAATTAAGTTAGACCAGAACCTAACATACAAGCACGTAATAGAAGTGCCATATTCCAGTCAGCAATATAATGATGAAGAACTGGTATACAAGCCAGATTTTACAGATATTACAAGAAGTTGGCCAATAACAAAGTTTCCAAAAGCCGATAAATCTGGCTATAATAAATTTGACTGTTGATATCTAACTTCAGCTTAAATGTGAGATTTTTTGTTTTTTAAACCATCAAACAAGAAACAAAGACTTGGGAATGGAATGTAACCCTTCATTGATATCAGATGTGTGGAAAGTTTATGTAGAGTACATAGATACTCTATAGTACATCGATAACTAAAGTGAAAAGACTAAAAATGCAATGGTATGGACATGTAATAAGATCTAACGGCCTCTCAAAAACATTACTGCAGGGCTCAGTGGAGGGAAGGAGGAGAAGAGGCAGACCAAGAAAGACCTGGTTACATATTCTGATTGACAGGCCTCAGGCATGCAACCATGAAGTCCATTACAACTGACCGCAAAAGGTGAAGAGAGCTGATCAGACAGTCAACAGAAACTGGTGACCCAACGACACGCAGTGTTACGGGATGATGATGATGATGATGATGATGATGATGATGATGATGATGATGATGATGACATAGACAGTTTTTGCATGCTACCTCTGGATTTACTTCTAGATTTATTTTAATTACTTGCTTTGATCAATGCACTGTGGAACACGCTGTGTGAGGTTTCTGTGCGAAGTACATAGATAACTCAGAATTCCAAGGTTGCATACAGATAACACATCTGGTCAGTTCCGATCGCATTCAAAACAAAGCTGTAGGGCACTGCCCCTTGTCATCTGGACGATAGCTTCAGTCAAGGCTACTGGCCTCTTGATATTAGTTGTTTTTTGACAGAATGGCGGTGGTGGTGGAGGAGAAGGAGGAAGAAAAAGAAGAAGATAAAGAAGAAGAAAAACGAACGAACGAACGAACGAACAAACAAACAATATTTTCAAAAAGGTAAGAATTGGGCACACAGACCCGTCTTACATTCTGCCCTTTTGGCCTTACCCCTTTCGTACATTATGCAAGAAGAAGAAGAAGATTATGATGATAATAATTATGATGAAGATGTTGAAAATGAATGCATGGTTGGTTTTTATCGCCACAAGACTTCCTAACTATTGTATTGATTTTCTCTCTAGTATTTATTCAAAGCATGTTGTCACGAACTAACATCAACGTTTCAGCACTGACACAGTCTCTCGACACTGGACTGGTGTCTGTCTGAGGGGAAATAAAACCTCTGCAAAATCATTCATGTTGATATAGTACTTTGTCTCTACGCAATCCAAATCATCCACAGATGCCTCACTTTTTCAGGGCTCAGGAGACTTGTCTCAATTCCTTGAATTTAGGGGTTGTACCTCAGTCATTTAGAGGATTTACTACTCATCCAGTAAACCATCCCATCGGTCCTCAAACCGACTAATTATCAAATTAATAATCCAATTAGTCAACCATCTGATCAATAATCCAACCAATAAAAAGTGAAATTATTAACCAAACAACTAACAAACTATCCAATCAATCATCCAACCAACTAACCATCCAATCAATCATCCGATCAACTAACCATCTAATCAATCATTCAGTCGATTAAACATCCAATCAATCATATAATCAACTGACCATTCAATCGATCATCCAATCAATCAATCAATCAATCAATCAATCAACCATTGAACTAGTCAACCACCCAATCAATCATCTAATCAATAAATCATCCAGCCATAAAATCATCACACCAATCAATCATCCAACCAATCAATCATCCAACCAATCAATCATCCAACCATTCAATCATCCAACCATTCAATCATCCAACCAATCAATCATACAACCAATCAATCATCCAACCAATCAATCATCCAACCAATCAATCATCCAACCAATCAATCATCCAACCAATCAATCATCCAACCAGTCAACCAATTAACATCTAAAAAAAAACTATTGAACCAGTCAACCATCCAATTAATCATCCAATCCACTAATCATCCAAACAATCGACCAATCATCCAACCAATTATTCAGTCATCCAACCGATCATCTGACCAAAGAACCATCTAACCGGTCAATCATACAACCAATAAAGTATCCAACCAATTAATCATCCAATCAATCAATTATCCAACAAAAATATCATCAAACCAATCAATCATCAAACTAAAAAATCATCCTAATAATTAATCTTCCAACCAATCATTGAACCAATCAATCATGTGACCAATCAATCATCTGACCAATCAATCATCTGACCAATCAATCATCTGACCAATCAGTCATCCATCCAGCCAATCAATTATCTAAGCAATCAATCATCCAGCCAGTCAACTATCAAAT
>CAJHNH020000444.1:0-72500 GCA_905116865.2 Candidula unifasciata | reverse complement strand
TGTTGTTGAGAGACTGTCTTAATATATTTCAATTATGTTCCATTTTGATCAACCAATACATTACATTTTGTTTACCAAACTACATGTCTTAGATTACTACACACTTGTAATAAAATTTATATAAATAAATATTCGATTACTTTAATGAACAGAAGTGAAAATGTTTTTAAAGAAGCGTGGCCATCATTTCAAACCACATCAACCTTAAAACAAAATGCAATGGCTAGCGTATGTCAGAGGCAAACATTTGCCACGACTAAAAACCGCGAATAATAAAGCCAGTCTTACAGGTAATCAAAGAACAGCAAATGAAGTGGTTCAAACACCCAACAAGAATGCCCTTGTACTATCTGCCACAACGAGCCACACTAAAACGTTACAACGTGGTATAGAGCGAGTGGAAGACATTGGGACATTGGAAAAGATGGAGTGATGACATTAAGAATAGCCTTACAGAAATGAACATCAGTCTTAATATTAGTGCTCTTGACAGAGCTCATCAACGAATGTTACGTCTTCCCCTGACACTTCGATGAGGTACGAGGTGGAAGAGAATAAGAAAAAAATAAGAAAAACCGTGAACTTCCATTATGACCGGAATTCAAGCGTCATATGCCAATCGGAAGTTATGCATTTCTATATTTCTTGAAGACTGATAATGATCGGTGTCTGAATGATAGATACGGCTAATTATTTCACATGACCCTGGACAAAATCTTACCCCTGTAGCGCTCTCTCTCCAAAAAAGTCTCCTTTCTGTAGCAGTCGTATCACCTGTTCTTCTTGCGATTTGGAATTTCTCTTAGTAACTTTTACCTGCAAATATCAAATGCAATTTTTAAAAATAGTTCGATGTTCTAACCAATGATGGTGACACCCCCCCCCCCCCCCCCCCAAAAAAAAAAAAAAAACTGTGCCCTAATGGAGATACAGAAAAATTCATGCACGAATGGGCTTCAAATCCTTACCCGTCAGATGACAAAACAAAATATTTACCAAGAGAGCACCCCCTCCCTTCCCCCCACCCCCCCCCCCTACATAAAGCAAACAATTTATAAAGGGACTGAACCTCTTTCCACTTTAAATACACCACCCCGAGTTATTTCTTTGTGTCGGCGCCCTCTGTGTGGCGCTAATGTGAAATTGATGGGTAATCAAATCTGTTGCGTTTCAAAACTTATCGGTGAATTCATTTGCTGAGGAAGTCTAAAACAATTGTATGTGAAAAGAACAACAAATTACCGTACACAAAAATATTTACTAGTGAGCAGAGCTTGTTTTTCTGGCGGTAAGCAACGGCACGCAGTACCGGCACTATAGTAATAGAGACCTTAAAATGAGTACCAACGCTACACTAATAGACACCTTAAATTGAGTACCAACGCTTCACTAATAGACGCCTTAAAATTAGTACCAACGCTACACTATAGACACCTTAAAATGAGTACCAACGCTACACTAATAGACACCTTAAAATGAGTACCAACGCTACACTAATAGACACGTTAAAATTAGTACCAGAGCTACAGTAGTAGACACGTTAAAATTAGTACCTGCACTACAGTAGTAAACACGTTAAAATTATTACCTGAGCTACAGTAGTAAACACGTTAAAATTAGTACCTGCGCTACAGTAGTAAACACGTTAAAATTATTACCTGCGCTACAGTAGTAGACACGTTAAAATTAGTACCTGCGCTACAGTAGTAAACACGTTAAAATTATTACCTGCGCTACAGTAGTAGACACGTTAAAATTAGTACCTGCGCTACAGTAGTAGACACGTTAAAATTAGTACCTGCGCTACAGTAGTAAACACGTTAAAATTAGTACCTGCGCAACAGTATTAGACACGTTAAAATTAGTACCTGCGCAACAGTAATAGACACGTTAAAATTAGTACCTGCGCTACAGTAGTAGACACGTTAAAATTAGTACATGCGCTACAATAGTAGACACGTTGAAATTAATACCTGCGCTACAGTAATAGTCACGTTAAAATAAGTACCTGAGTTACAGTTATAGACGCGTTAAAATTAGTATCAGCGCTACAGTAACAGACAGGTTAAAATGAGTATCTGCGCTACATCAATAGAAACATTAAAATGAGTACCTGGGCTTCAGTAACAGAGACGTTAAAATGAGTACCTGGGCTTCAGTAACAGAGACGTTAAAATGAGTACCTGGGCTTCAGTAATAGAGACGTTAAAATTAGTACCTGCTTTACCGTAATAGACAAGTTAAAAATGAGTACCTGGGGTACAGTTGTAAAAAAAATTGTAGACAAAAAAAAAAAAAAAAAACAGCTATCACAAAAAGACACATTCTCTTGACAATTGCTTCCATTTTCCCTTAATCTGCGGTGATAAATATTTATTAGGAATAATATTTTTCAGACTTGAATCTCTGTCATCTCTTGCCGCTTTCTGTTCGAAATCTTCAAGATAAATGTTTCGTCTGCCTTTATCAGCATGAGTGTATCTAATTTTGTCGCTGTTTGAATTGTTGGTATTATTTCCAGGGCAATTTTATTTGTTTATGGTAGAGTTAATTATTTGTCTGGGTGTCAGTGACTTCGTGAAAAGGCAGATAATATACAGATCTTTCAAATCTGGTTCATCTGTTCATTATTATTATTTTTTTTTTTTAACTAAAGCATGTTATGTGTGAGTGATGTTTGAGGTTTGAACAACGGATCAACATCATGGCACATGGGTAGTAACCCATATGTCCTCCCTTCTTCTTGTAACTCAAGTCTGTCCAAAGAAGGTCAGCACAGTGCACAAGCTCTGTGGTACCGTCGAGGATCCTAAACTACTTTGGGTAGATTTTTAAGACTAAATTCTGCCCGGGCTGCGCCGTTAGTCTACTCTTTTCGATTTTCAACTGCCAAATCGTCTTTTACGTGAGCAACAATGCACACGGGCGTCCGATCTAACTACCCAGATACCATAGGGAATTCCGAGAAGTCCATGTCCACGGGAACAAATCTTAGGTATTTCCGGGGATTGAACCCGGCATCCCTAGCACTCAAGGTGGACACCATGCCTCGAGACCACGCAGCCCCTTATATGAGAGTGTATATACACACAGACACACATAGACACAAACATACTTAACGGCCGAGGTTATTTCTAGTAACAAACACTTTATATTTAAGGTGTAGGTTGTGTCTTGTAACACAGGGTTTAACTTTCGTCAATCTATGGCAATGTTTTGAAGAGAGAAAACTAGACTATGCTGTGACAACTGGAAAAGTCTATGTAATGAGAGGCAAAGGAACACAGTTGCTGCCGGACTGTTTGTTTTGAAACGTCTGACAGCTTCATGGCATTAAATGCGCTCAGATGCTATTAGCTTTTTAAAAAACGAAGCAACTATGGGGTGGCTATAAATTTAGCACTATGATTATTTGATTACCCGATACAGCTAAAGAAAAAGACTCGTGGCTGTCTATGGTCGCGGTGTTGGAATGTGTCACTACACACTCGCCGAAGAGCCGTCTTAACAGCATTTTGGGCCCTTGACAAACCAGTGTGGTGAGGCCACTACGACAATCGTTATGTCAAGTCACTTGACATACAGAGCTTAACATGAGCTCTATGTTCAAGAGGACCTCGGGCAATTTTTCAACAGGCCTATGCATTATTGCTAAGTCGATGTGAACGCTTCGTAATGCCGTGATGCCTGGTTCGATCCCAAGCGCCTTGCGTTGGTTTCGACAGGGGTATCAAGAAAGCCGACCGTCCAGAGGCAATAGCAAACTACTGGAGATAAATGTGCCTGCAACGTCCTGTAAAGGATACGCAACTAACCTCAGATGTATTATTGCACAGACTGTTGGACACAGCAACGCGAGGAAGAAGGATCGTGGTGACTAAACGTTAAGGCACACAATTTTATGTGTTTGGTGGGTTCGCTCGTGTGTGTTTATACATGTGTGCGATTGAAGGGACACTTGGGAATGGAATGGTGGGAGAGGAGATAAGGGCAAGGAGAAATACAGAGAGAGGAGAGTGAGTGAGTGAGTGAGTGAGTGAGTGAGTGAGTGAGTGAGTGAGTGAGTGAGTGAGTGAGTGAGTGAGTGAGTGAGTGAGTGAGTGAGTGAGTGAGTGAGTGAGTGAGTGAGTGAGTGAGTGAGTGAGTGAGTGAGTGAGTGAGTGAGTGAGTGAGTGAGTGAGTGAGTGAGTGAGTGAGTGAGTGAGTGAGTGAGTGAGTGAGTGAGTGAGTGAGTGAGTGAGTGAGTGAGCGAGCGAGTGATCATAACGACAGTAAAAAGAAACTTCCTAAAACTTAGCTACGTTAACTGCTCTACTTAACTAACCAAGCCAGACAGTATAATATACATAAGCAATAGAAAACCCCGCCATCGCAAACATAAACTTTACACTAAACAAAGAGAGGTAACCTAAACTGATAACCGACACCTTTCCTCCCAGCATCGCCTGATGTATATCAGTAAAAAGAAATATTGATTACCCTGTCACCTGTGGAGACAGGTTCTCATGTGCTTATAGCTATCCACCTTCACGCGAAATCTCCAAAGTTCGCGAGATGGTCGAAGATAAATGTCACCTGCAGACAGACACCTCAGAAACGACACCTTGGTCGTATCCAAAAACTATTTGTGCACTGAAAAATGTGGGAGATCTGGTTAGAGTGTGATGGTAATGAAAGAATAACACTCTTTGTCAAGCAGATGAGGAATGTCATCACAATTGATGGCTCATAAACTCTGTCCCTTTTTAAAAAAACAAGCTAGAATTAGAATAGTCTGAAGACAGTATTGTAAAGATCATCCTAGAGGGAAAGGTTCAAGGTAGGCGAGCAAAAGGCAGACAGCATTACAAGTGGGAGGATAACATCAAGAGATGGACGAACAGCAGTATGAGTGTACATCAAGGGCAAGAGACAGGGCTTGTTGGAGATTCATTGCAAGCCACCCTTCATTGTGGAGACGGCACCTGATTGATTGATTGAAGACCTGTAATGAACGAATGCTGATACAAGACACGGTGTTACATGTGTAAGAATGTGTGAACAACGAAATTCATAATCTGTTTAAATCACCACTGATAGCTGGCACCATGAGAGCTAATAAACTGAAATGGTTAGGGCATATTGAAAGAATGTCAGATGACAGAGAGGTACAATTTGTATACACAAAGAATGGTCGTAGACCACGAGGCAAACAAATAAGACGACGGAGAGATAATATTCAGGCAGACCTGCAAACACTTGGTGTCACCAACTGGAAGGGAAGGCCAACCAGAGAGATGAATGAAGGTTGGTGATATCTGCAGCAATGAACCTTTATATTTATTTACCATCAGTAAATTATTGTTGCTTCATTATTACTACGCACTTATACAAGAGGCCCTTTAAAGCCCTCCGTTCCAAAGAAGTTTATACACCCTTGACATTCCTTAAGTTTTCTTTCTGCTGGTGTCCTTGCCTGGGGTAGTGGGTAGGTAGGTAGTTGTACTCCACCGTCACAAGAGTGATAAAAACCCGGTGACACAAACTGCCACCATGGGGATGAGGATCACCCGTGGAGATCCCAGAAACCTCTTTAAGCCGTTAGGCCATATCTATGGCCTAGGACCTATTTATGGCTCAGCTATATCCAGGGCCCCCGGCAGAAGCCAAGGTGAGGCTTCAAAAAACAAAATATTGCATCCCAAATGGGGACGACTTGATGATATGAGGTAGTGGATCGAATTTCGTGAGCAATTATTAACTACTAAAGATCTCTATCTCTACTTCCGCGTTTTTATAATGAAGCAACTTCTTTTAAACATGTTTTATTTATCTTATCGAACATTTTCAATGTTTAAACGTATACCATTTGTAACTATAGCAGGGAATTGCGTCAGCAAGTGAAGGAGCCTTTCATGCTACAGGGACAACTAACTCTGCCGTGAAAAGTGATAAACAGGCAGTAATGACACGACAAATATTGTTGCAGTGCAACCGTTTCCACAACAGTCACCGCAATTACCACCATCACAACCGTTTCCCACATTATCAGGGTGATTGTATTGATTTGTGTACTTTGTTTCGTGTGTCGTTTCCTTATATTTAGCCTTGCCACTGCCGAGCGATAACATGGTTATAAAGATTAGGGCTACAATTAATGCTCCCCAATACCTGCCTAATTGTAATTCTGCTTTTTTATTCCATAGCTACTAGCTCTTTTACAAATTTTTAAAGTCGAAATTCTTTATATTTTTTTTTTCTTCATTCATTTAACCATCTCCTTTTTTGCTTAACATTAATGTTTATCCTAGGTTTTTTGTTTTTTATTCTGCCGCCTCTCCCCCCCCCCACTTCTCCCTCTCTCTCTCTTTCTTTCTCTCTCTCTCCTCTCTCTCTCTCTCTCTATATATATATATATATATATATATATATATATATATATATATATATATATACATATATATATATATACAAAAATGCATATATATATATAAATGTGTGTGTGTGTGTTAGTGTCTGCGTACGAACAGTGGTATAACGTAGCTGTGTAACATAAACGAGGGGCAGTGATTTTGACGGTAATATACCATATGGATAGGTGATCTGACCGATTGTATAACATACGGATAGTTGTATAACATATGGACACTGGTATATTATATGAGCAGTGGTGTTAACATATGGGGACTTGTGAAAGAATCGACAGTGTAACATATAGGCAGCTGTGTGACATGTGGACAACAAAACATAGACAGCTGTGCAACATATAGACTGTGGTAAAATATATGGACAGTAAAAAAAAACACCGAAAGTTATATAACATATGGACAGCGACAAAAATAAATAAACAGTAAAACAACATATGGATAGTAAAGCAACACATGGACAGTGGTAAAATATATGGGCAGTAAAAAACGTACGGTAAGGGATTTAACATATGGACAGTGAATCGACATATGGAGAACTAAACAACATATGGACAGTAAAACAATATATAGAAAGTAAAACAACAAATGGGTAGTAAAACTTCTTCTTCAGCTATCTCTGGTCACGCGCATAATCTACTGTGGGCCATAAACTAAGGTCTCTTAGGTTTCCCCAAAGCTTAGTTGTCAGTTCTACTGGGTGTTGTCATATGTTGCTCTGCAGCTTCGCCAAGAGAGGACAGTTTCGCAGGACATGTTCTGGAGTCTGTTCAGCACGAAGACACTGGCAGAGAGCTGTCTAGCTCATACCTAATTTATGTGAGTGTTTATTGGGTCTGCAGTGTCCAGTACGTAAGCGAAAAACTGTGACTTGGTCTGTTCTGTTCAGGTGTTTAAGAAAATCTTTTTCGTAGTTATAACCAGTGTTGGTTTTCCAATCTGTTTCTGATTTTCTCCTAATGAGAGTTTTGATTTCTGAAAAAGATAGTGGCTGCTAAGTCTGTAGTTTGTTAATGCCTTCCTTGGCTAAAGCATCAGCGCTTTCATTGCCTGTGATGCCACAGTGAGACAGTGAGATGGAATCCACTGCAAGTGAGTTTCTGCCTTTTTTTTTTGACAACATGGAAAGTTCCTATGTTAGACTTTGTAGTGTGCTGTCGGTAAGTTTGGACTCAAGGGCCTGTATAGCTGACAGTAACTCACTGAGAAAAACCATCTTGCCTGCGGTGATTTACAGATTGTTCATATACTGTGCTACCATCAGTAGGGCTGAGAGCTCTGCCTTGTAGTTGGAGCAGGTTCGTCCGGTGGGGACTGCCAGGGACGCAGCAGTGGCATCTGGGTGTTTTATGTAAACACCTGCCCCACCATTCGTAGTTGCCTCTTTTGTTGATCCATCCGTGTAGGTTCTCGTCCAGCTGTCCTGTGGAAAAAAGTTGTTGAGGTTGTTCCATTGTGAGTGCTTTCTTTACTAAAGTGGGTTCTGCATCTTTGTTTCCCAGACACATTGAGTGTCAATAATTGGAGTCCCAGAGATTGAAAGATAGCTCTTCACGTGTACATTGTTGGTTAAGTAGTGAAGAGTATGACTTTCCAAATTCCTTAGTTATATTCTGCTTCTGAGCTTCATTCGGTTCTTTGTCCTGGTCGCCAATTTTTCGTGTAGTGGGTGGTTTAGCAATCTCTTTATTTTTTTTCCGCATGTAGAATTGCTTTTGTCCTTCTTCTTTCTTCTAAGGAAAGGATGTTGGCTGCCTTTTCCATTTCTACAATAGGTGTAGATTTTATAGCTCCCAGAATTGTACGCAGACTTCTATTTTGCGTTTTGTCTAGTACCTGTTTTTTGGAATGGGCTGCTGTTATCCATGACGATGATGCGTTTTCGAGAGTTGGTCTGACTGTGCCGGTGTATACCTGCTTCAAGATGCGACTGTTTGCTTCTCAAGTGGTGCCTGCCAATTTCTTCATCACACCTTGTTTCTCATAGCTTTTTGTTGTTGTTGTTGTTAGTTTCCAGTATGTTTTCCATGTCTGTCAGACGACTGTCAAGCTCGATTACCAGGAAGGTTGGAGTATTGGAGCGTGAAACAGCATCATTGTTGCATTTTAATGTAAACTTTTCCTTCTTTGTAGACAATGAGAAGAGTGTTGCTACAGGCAGTAAAACAACATATGGACAGTAAAACAACATATTTACAGTAAAACAACAAATGGACAGTGAAACAACATATGGACAGTGAAACAACATATGGACAGTAAAACAACATATGGACAGTGCTACAACATATGGACAGTGGTACAACATATGGACAGTAAAACAACATATGGACAGTGAAACAACATATGGACAGTAAAACAACATATGGACAGTGCTACAACATATGGACAGTGCTACAACATATGGACAGTGCTACAACATATGGACAGTGGTGTAGAAATATGATCACTGGTTTAATTAAGAATGGGCAGTGTAAAGTGTGGCCAGTAGTGAACAGTTACGTAAGAATTTTCAGTGTAACAGATGGCTAGTAGTGTAACATGTTGACAGTTACGTAAGAATTTTCATTGTAACAGATGGCTAGTAGTGTAACATGTTGACAGTTACGTAAGAATTTTCAGTGTAACAGATGGCTAGTAGTGTAACATGTTGACAGTTACGTAAGAATGTTCAGTGTAAAATATGGCTAGTAGTGTAACTTGTTGACAGTTACGTGAAAATGGGCAGTGTAATATATAAACAGTAAGGTAATGTTTAAAAATAGGACACTAATTTTCAATAACTACAAGATAAGAAAAATGCTTGGTTATGAAGCTTATGTTACTATGTAGTTACTGAGAACTGCATATATATATATACTGAGAACTCTAGTGTCAAAATGGTGTGTTGTAAGGATTCTTTGCGGTGTGGATTTCGGCGTCCCGTTGTGGGGGGCGGGGGTGGATACACCTACTGTCCCCTAACAAACATGTCGTAAGAGTCGACTAATTACAGATGTTTCCTTCGAAGTCGGCGTACATCAGCCTGAGAGGTGAGGAACTAACAGTCTGCAAACTCATAAGAGAGATTTGTAAAACGAATGTACACACAAAACTCCAGTTCTGAAACAAGACTCAAGTCCAGGATCCGATAAACCAGAACTTTCAGCTGAGTTTACAGCCAGTGATCGCGAAGAAGCAGACTTAGAATTCTGAGCGGAAATTTTCAATTAACAGGCAATCTATGCAAGTATACTGAAGACAAATGTGCTTATGTGCTAAAGACACTTTTGTCGGAATACGGAAATAAGTGTCCTGATGTGCTGAAGACCTTTGTGCTGAAATGTTGAAGACAGATGTTTATATGTGCTGTAGACGATTGTAATCTAAATGTACGCAATACAAACCTTTAATGGCAAGCTCGACGAGCACAGATAAAGTATTTAAAAAAAAATATATCGAAATTTTACGCACCCAAATCGTTGTCAATGGAATTAAATAATAGTTGTAATACCTCACACAAACATAATTATAATAATCGCGCGGAAAGGTAATTACCCGGTGAAAGAAACGGAAATGAGAAAAACAGGGAACAGGAAGGAGCTTTGAAAAACGAAATATAAGCAAAGGAACGAGAACAAAATGCTGGTCTCTGTTAGAAAAAACAATTTTGGACAACGATCTCTTATAGAGTGAAAGACATGGACCATTTAGGGTGGCGTAGGAGATGTGGGTTTTAAGCGTGAAGGTTTGGGATAGCATTGATGAAAACATTTATGCTATGGATAATTTGATTTTACAAGACAAGGCGAGTTATGTAATCGCCGGATCTAGATTTTCTGTTAGTTCCGAGAAATGTCACTTTCGTCTTGATGGCTAGAGATTAATTTGACTGCTTGGGAGCCGCTGTGATGTAGCGGCTCGCCTGTGGATCCGAAATGACACCGGCTCCCAGGTAGATTTAAGCCTTAAACATGTACCAGGTAATGTCCTAGAATGTAGAGATGACAGGTGAGATGTTGACAACATTTTCCACCGAGTGTCGAAATATATGTCAAGCACTTAATGCCCCATACGCTTAAAAGGCGTGGGAAAAGGTCGTTTACTTTCTTGTGAATGTTCATAAGATGTTCACGTAACTGGTCTGCTTTCTCCCTATTGTTTTCACCGATACATGCATTGCTGCATTTATTGCAGATGCTGGCGACAAGTGTTGCGACATCATAAGTGATGGTCTTCTTCATCCAGAACACTCTCTTCGTGAAACTGACAGGTGGGGATCTGGTAACAAACTGACAGGTGGGGATCTCGTAACAAACTGACAGGTGTGGGGTCTGGTAACAAACTGACAGGTGGGGGCCTGGTAACAAACTGACAGGTGGGGGTCTGGTAACAAACTGACAGGTGGGGGTCTGGTAACAAACTGACAGGTGGGAGTCTGGTAACAAACTGACAGGTGGAGGTCTGGTAACAAACTGACAGGTGGGGGTCTGGTAACAAACTGACAGGTGGGGGTCTGGTAACAAACTGACAGGTGGGAGTCTGGTAACAAACTGACAGGTGGGGATCTGGTAACAAACTGACAGGTGGGGGGGGGTCTGGTAAAAAAGCTGACAGGTGGGGGTCTGGTAACAAACTGACAGGTGGGGGCCTGGTAACAAACTGACAGGTGGGGGTCTGGGTAACAAACTGACAGGTGGGGGGTCTGGTAACAAACTGACAGGTGGGGGTCTGGTAACAAACTGACAGGTGGGGGTCTGGTAACAAACTGACAGGTGGGGGGTCTGGTAACAAACTGACAGGTGGGGGTCTGGTAACAAACTGACAGGTGGGGGTCTGGTAACAAACTGACAGGTGGGGGTCTGGTAACAAACTGACAGGTGTCAGTCTGGTAACAAACTGACAGGTGGGGGTCTGGTAACAAACTGACAGGTGGGGGTCTGGTAACAAACTGACAGGTGGGGGTCTAGTAACAAACTGACAGGTGGGAGTCTGGTAACAAACTGACAGGTGGGGGGTCTGGTAACAAAGTGACAGGAGAGGGGTCTGGTAACAAAGTGACAGGAGAGGGTCTGGTAACAAAGTGACAGGAGAGGGTCTGGTAACAAAGTGA
Organism: Candidula unifasciata; assembly: GCA_905116865.2. NCBI lineage: Eukaryota > Metazoa > Mollusca > Gastropoda > Stylommatophora > Geomitridae > Candidula > Candidula unifasciata. The sequence continues at coordinate 61,007 of CAJHNH020000444.1, read as the reverse complement.
CAGGAGAGGGTCTGGTAACAAAGTGACAGGAGAGGGTCTGGTAACAAAGTGACAGGAGAGGGTCTGGTAACAAACTGACAGGTGGGAGTATAGTAACAAACTGACAGGTAGGAGTCTGGTAACAAACTGACAGGTGGGGGGTCTGGTAACAAACTGACAGGTGGGGGGTCTGGTAACAAACTGACAGGTGGGGGGTCTGGTAACAAACTGACATCTGGGGGTCTGGTAACAAATATACAGGTGGGGGGTCTGGTAACAAATATACAGGTGGGGGGTCTGGAAACAAACTGACAGGTTGGGGTCTGGTAAAAAAGTGACAGGTGGGGGTCTGGTAACAAACTGACAGGTGGGGGTCTGGTAAGAAACTGACAGGTGGGGAAGGGGGTGTCTGGTAACAAGCTGGCAGGTGGGGGGGGGGGGTCTGGTAACAAACTGACAGGTGGGGGTCTGGTAACAAATTGACAGGTGGGGGTCTGGTAACAAATTGACAGATGGGGGTCTGGTAACAAATTGACAGGTTTAGCAACTAGTACGACGCGCGCAACCCCAAAGAAAACATAAATATTTGCCCTTTTAAACAATTTATAAGTAAAGAGGATGAAGGGGTCTAATCCATGTTTGAGTACGTAAACAACTTTTCACAGCGACCAGCCAGCCTGTTCGGCCTGTTCGCCATATTAAAAGTATAACTTCAGTACACGGTTCAGAGGGCTGCCCCCCCCCCCTCCCTTCTTAATAGCCTAGGGAACCCGACCACAGAGTTTTAGACGTCTATATGTAGTTATGTTAGGTTAGTCACGTATCCTTTTTACAAGACGTTGCAAAACCAACCAAAGCAGCCCCTGGCTGTTGTGTGGTTTCTCTGGTTGTACTTCCGCTTCTCGACTTTGGTCTTGTTCCAGGGTTTGAGTTTTGCGTGGCCAACAGTTTTACAGATCATGCCTGTGTGTATCCAGATTGTCGGTTCCTCGACTCTCATGCGGGTGCACTGAGACTTCGAATTAAGCACCACTATTTTTTCGCTTTTTATAACATTCTTGTTAGAAAGGTGTGGGTATATTCTTATGTCCCCTAAAAGGGGGTCACGAAATCCACACAGACAGATACTATCTAAAATCTAAAGGAAGTGATTTTTGGATCGGTGGGAGAATGCTTCAGGCAAGTATTTCTGTCAGATTTCGGGCTGATCTGTAAGAACAATCATCTTTCGATGGTTCGATCAGTCACTACGTTGTCGTGACTCTCAATAATATTTTTATACTTGATCCTATAGGTCATATGACAAAATGAAAAGAGTAAATTTTATTAGAATTTCAGAACAAACAGCATAAATAGGGTGGTGAGACTTATAGAACAGCAGCGAAGGAGAGAGTAGTGGTGGATGGGGAAGGATGCAAGCAAGTCAAAATAGATAAAGAGAGGGAGATAGCAAGGGGAGAGAGACAGACAGAGCATAAAAGAGAGTAAGAAATCGGGAGGGGAAGGGGTAGAAAGAGAGAGCGCTATTTCTAAACGATGAGAATTGACCACGCAGGCCATATAGGAAACTTTCCTTCTCAGCTTTTGTAAATTCTGTAATTCATTTAACTCCCATCTGGCCAATCTTAAACAATACATGTGTACAGGTGGATTAGCACCCGTGACAACAGGCCACGTCTTCCAAGACGGTCACAAATACAACATATGGCAAAACTTTTGGCCAAGAGAAACACCGGTGCAAGCCAAACTTTACAAGTCGCTGAGTGAATTACGACAGTGAAGGTCCTACTAGAGACAACACAGTAGACATAAATCAGCTATTTCAGGCGAAAGAAGAAGAAGAAGAACACTACAACCCATTATAAACGCATGAATAGTTAATAATAATCATTAAAAAGACAGAGAAAAGGAGAAAAAAGCAGAACAATAAGGTTAAATTTGTTTTGCAAGGTTACTGACCTTTCCTTTGGCGATGATGTAAAAGGTATCGCCTCTAGCTCCCTGTCTGATGATGTAGTCGCCACAATTGTAGTGAGCCTGCCAAGTCAGGGACAGATAATTCATTAGCTCTTGGTTAAGTGTTCTGTTAATTATTGACCTTTCAATTCCATTACTAAACATTACATAGCACACGCTTTTACGAGGTACTGTTGTCAGCGGCATCAATGTTTCAGTACAAATGTTTTTTGTCTTGTTGTTGCTGGTCTTTCAAATATGTTTTTTTTTTTTTAAATGATAATGCCCTATCGTTGGGTCAAAAAAGATCGTGGGTAAAGTTGTGTGTTTCTATCTTGACGTAATAAACATTAACGTGTAAAGTACGTTTTCGTCTTTAAATAAACTAAAACTATGTTGATTTTCTTTCAGCTTTGAATTACAATCAATGTATACAGTCCCCCCCCCCCCTCCCCACCCAGGGGGGGGGGGGGAAGGGGGGGGGTATTAATATTAAAAGTGTAATTTTTTTAGGGTCAAAAACAATAATGTGTAAAGCTGATCCCATCTTTGAGTCAAAAAGGTTAACATTCTGGGGAGGTTTTAAACCGTAGAGCTTTAAAAAAAAAGTTTTAAACTGTAAAGCTTGGAAAAAAAATCAAGTTCGAAAAACAATATTTTATTGTTGATGTTGCTGTTGTTGAATAATGAAAGTCAGCACAGAATCATTACTGAACTTTATAGACAGACAGCAAATCAAATGGTTTGGCCATGTAACAACATTAGCATCAGATATGGCACCACAGAGAGCAATGTTATACAAATAGAACGGTAACGAAAGCAGAGGTCGACCCCCCAGATAATGGACCGCGGAAATATCGGCGACACTGAAAAGTACTTTTTACAAAAGCAAGCAGAAGGCCCCGTTCTGGAGATCTCTTCCTGTCCTGACGCCGCGAGGCATTTCAGAAGTAAAGAAAAGAAAAAGAAGAAAAATTTGGTAACTTATTTCACGATAATATGGAATTCTAGGCCAGGGTATCATGTGATATAACGGCCAGTTCTTTTGCTCTCCGGTTGTTCTCATAGACAATGGCCATAACTGTGAACTTTAACCGGCACCCATGTAGTGGGTACTTAATTTATAACTTACCCCTGACGTCTCGACAACGTCACGGGAGACATTCCCAATAAATTCTAGGGTTTTCAGGTTGTAGTTTCTCGTAATTTATCTACTGCAAAGTTTAGGGTTAGGGTTAGGATTACAAGACACTAGATAAACACTAAAAAAAAAAAAAAAAACAGCACACTTCCACCCCTTTAAATAATGGATTGTCAGGTCAGCTGTGGATTTTCCACAGGGATTTCGTGTTTGGGGTACGTTATAAATTAAGAACCAGTAATACTGGGTTGATCTCAGGTTCATAGGCTGAAAAAGAAGCATAATTAGGCCACTACTGGGCACTGAATTTAAGCCCCTTTGATTTCTTTTGTTTGTTTCTTTGTTTTAGTATCGAGAAGCCATGAGTTGTTAACCCTTAGGCTCGGTATTATGGATATCGCAACCTTTCGGCCTTGATTCCATTGTAAATACGGTAAATCTGGGAGAAATGTGGCTTTTCTGCCTACCCCCGGGGTTGAACCCGGACCACAAGGAGTTCGTCACCCGGTCTCCGCGCAATCCGGTTTAGCCAACTACGCTAGAGAGCCGGGCTTTTGATTTCTTTTAAGTGAAGATGTTTTGTTTTAAAGGAGAGTGTGTTGTTGATAAAGAAACGTGTTGGTAATAAAGGAAAATGTATTTTTTTTTTCTTTTTGTAAAAAAAAAAAAAAAATTTTGACAGAGGAGTGTTGTTAGTAAAGAAGAGTGAATTTTGGGTAAAGGAAATGTGTTTTTGCTAGAGAAGAATACCTTGTTGATAAAGCAGTTTTGTTGGAAAAGAGGTATGTGTTGTTAAAAAAGGAGCACTGTTTTTAATAGAGAATCTCTTGTTAAGTAAAGAGGAATGTGCTGTTGGTAATGGAGAATGTGATGTTGATAAAAGCAAATGTGCTGTTACTAAAGGAAAATATGTTGTTGAACGTGATGTTGCCAAAGAGAAAGTATTGTTGATATTATTAAAAGAGAAATTGCTCGTGAGGGTTCCGGTGTTCCATTGTGGGGGGAAAAAAAAACAAAAATAGACCCTCTGCCTACCCAAACACATGTTGTCAGCTATTTGGGAGCTAGGTTGGAGTGATTCTGAATGAGAGGCAGGAAACCAACAGTCTGTATACAATTGAGTCAGATCTGTAAAACGGAAACGTACGTAACAGGTTCTGTAAAGGACTAGAGTCCAGAAGTGTAGGAACAACCACAACGTTTCGCGGGAGTTTACAGTTTACAGCCGGCCAGACGCGAAGAAGAAGAGGACAAGTTTTGTTGCTATTAAAATAAAGGTGTATTTACTTACCGCCTCTAGTACATCTGCGATTTTGCTGAGTGTTTCTTCTGGAAGACCTTGAAATGTTGGAACACTGAAGAAATAAAAGAATACAATCTGACAATGGTTATAAAATAAATCTGATTTAACTTGGCAGCTGTACTGGCGCAATCGATAGCACTCTCGCCTTCAGGCTTGATGATCATTTGTTCGAATCCTCACTTCTCTGTGTTGGTTCTAGGACCTAATTTGGTGAAGAGGCGTAAAGGCGAGAGGGGGAGGGGGGGGGGGTTATACCCACAGGTAAGTTTTGCTGAAATCGAGTCTGTTGTGGCGAAAGCGGCAGATATCACAGCCTGGCAAAATGTGCCCACCGCCTTGATTTTTAATTGTAAGCGCTGAAGAAAAAGCACAAAAAGAAGCAAGCGAGCAAATCAGCTAGAATAGTGGTCTCAGCTAAGTTATCTTCGAAAGATGTCACGGATAAACACCTTTTAATAGTCGTTCTTAAGAAAGTATTTTAATTTAAAAATGTTAAAAAAGCAAAAATAATTGCCTACTAAAGATGAATTTGTAAATGATATCATGAACCACTTAAATTCGATCCGGAGATCCGCTGACCACAATAGTGGAAAGAAAGAAGGGGAACTATAGTCTGTTCCAAAAGTTGTGCTGCCAGACTTTAAAAAAAAAATATTATAAAACTCCTGTACGGATCAACAAGAATAGATGGGAGGGGTCTTCGATTTCCCTTGTTCTTTTTGATTTTATAACTTACAGTTGCACAGGTGCTGCTGTTTTCTTAAAGTGGCAAATTTATTTTATGTATTTTTTTTTTTGACGAATAAATTGTGCACCCCTTTTAAAAAAAATACAATATACAGTAATTGACACAAATCGTTTAATTTGAATCACCAGAAGAGATTCTGTTTTGGAAATCATTCACATGTGTAGCAATGTGTTGTGATTATTTCGATAGCCTAACCCGCATACGATGAAATACTGTGTTCATGTAACTCATGTAAGGATAATGCAGGAGACTGACCACCTCAGAGTGAAACGCCTTTAAACTGAGTTATAATTGTGTAAATGAGTTGACGACAGTACATAAACTACTCTCAGTACATTAAAAAAAAAAAAAAGTGCGCCTTGCATAGATTACCTCTCATCATTATCAGGTGCCTTGCCGACTGGCTTGGGCGATCATGCCTCTCCATAATCTGCGATCCCCTGCAGCATGTATCAGTTCGTGTGCCGACACACCTCCATGCCATGCAACAAGACTGTCAAACATCTTTTCTCGTTGTCTTCCTCTATCCCTCCTTCCACAGATCTTTCCATTGGTCACAGCATGTTCTATTTTCCCTCTTCTCATAACATGGCCGCAAAACGATGACTGTCTCCTTCTGATGTCTGTGATATGTTGTCTTCGGGCTCCCGCCTCTTTCAAAACCTCTTGGTTGCACTTTTTTGGCTGTCGAAGGTATTCTAATCATTCTTCTGTAAAACCACATCTTTGAGGCCTCTAGAAATTGTTTGGCCTGCCTACCGATTGTCCAGGATTTACAGCCATATGTTAAAACTGGATGTATGTAGCAAGCAAGAATTCTTTTTCTAACTCTCAGTGACAAGGATATATTGCACAAGATGTTTTTCATTTGATAAAATGCAGTTTTTGCCGGTCCTATTCTGTTTCCAGATCACCTCTAAAACATGCAAATGGTGCTTTTGCAAAATGCACGTCACTCCACAAACTAAAAACCGTATGCTTCAAAACGGTTTCTGGTTTGTCATTTAACGCAACAACAACAAAAAGGGCAAAAAAAAAAAAAAAAACACTTAATAAATGTTTACATTATAATTGTTCTTCTACAAGGCCATACATGATTTCTGGTTGAAAAAAAAAAGTTAGTTGGGTATTCTTTACAAATCGTTGCAGAACCAATCCCAGCATTTTGTGGCTGTTGTAGTTTTTCTGGGCATATTTAACGTTCAGTAGTTTGCCATTGCAACTAAACGGTCAGCTCTCGGTACCACTGTCGAAACCAACGCAAGACAAACTGTCTGTAGCTGGGATAGAAACCAGCACCCCGGCATTACAGATCTCCTTCGCAAAGCCTAGGCCACAGACGCTGACATTAATAGGTTGGTTGCATGAAAAATTTCAACAAGTTACAACGAACGATTCAAATGAGTTGAAGGTTTTTAAAAACCTGGCCACGTCTTTTTGAAAAACCTATAGTGATTCTTTTCTAAACACCTTCACGTCTTTGAGACGTCTAAAGATAGAACAGAGAATAATTAGAGAAATCAAAAAAAAAAAAAAAAAACAGATCATGAGAAGATTAGTCTTAATTTGCAGTTTTCTCTCGATAAATTAATTACTAACGAATAAACGTTTAACAAATGTGCTTTGAAGGGGAAACTTCAGTTACGACAGGTTTCGTTTGGCTTCTCGTTTGTAAACATATCTGTTAACATAAGCAGACCCACAGGCACATAGAGCCAGTCCCTTTAAGATATGGCCAAGTTTTCTTTTCTTCTCTCCCCCTGAATAAATCCGTGCGTTGCAGATGAATTCACTTCCGTTTGGATAGCGATAATTTAAAAGCATCAAGCTTAGTAAAGAATTACTATTACTTTTGCTTTGGAGCAAATAAGGCAGGTCAAGTGAGGGATCGTAACGCACGGGCAACGTTACCTTGCGTTGCAGATGAATTCACTTCCGTTTGGATAGCGATGATTTCAAAGTATCAAGCTTAGTAAAGTATTACTGTTACCTTTCCTTTGGAACAAATAAGGCAGGTCAAGTGAGGTATCAAGAAAGCAGTCATTCATTCAATCATTATTCATACAACTAAGAGAAGTCAACCAAACAAGTAAATTATACATTATTTTTCATTTGTTTCAATCAGTTGCTAGCTGTATTGATAGGACTGCGTTTGGAATTGATTAGAAAATAATTATTCACTCCATCTACTCACTTGGATTCTTTTTTCAACTTCTTCCTTTTCTTCCTCTTCCTCCTATTCTTCTTCTTCTCCTTCTTCTTCTTCTTCTTCTTCTTCTTCTTCTTCTTCTTCTTCTTCTTCTTCTTCTTCTTCTTCTTCTTCTTCTTCTCCTCCTCCTCCTCCTCCTTCTTCTTCTTCTTCTTCTTCTTCTTCTTCTTTTTCTTCTTCTTTTTCTTCTTTTTTTTCTTCTTCTTCTTCTTCTTCTTCTTCTTCTTCTTCTTCTTCTTCTTCTTCTTCTTCTTCTTCTTCTTCTTCTTCTTCTTCTTCTTCTTCTTCTTCTTCTTCTTCTTCTTCGTGTTAACCTGCTGAAATTTCTGGTTATTCGTTCACTTTGGGTTGTAGTCTTGTTTCAGATGTTTAGCTTTGCGTGCACATCCGTTCTGTTCTGGCTTATTTGAGTAATGGTTGTTGGTTCATTGTTTCTCAGGCAAAAACACCCCTAACTAGCAGCATTTTACGACTTGCTTGTTATGGGGCAGTGGGTCTATTCTTTTCCCCGCAAAAACCGGGACATCAGAAACCACACAGGGAGTTTCCAGTTCAATCCATCATCTCTCATTTACATCGTTTATCCTGCTGCAGACTGTTCTTACTTCAACTCTTCGTGAACTCGAAAACTGTTATTCAAAGAACCTAACAGCACCCTGAGATAGACTGAGTTTTGGTTTGATGGGACACGGGGTGTTACATTTTGATAACATCTGGATGTTGTCTCCACAGGTAATGTTTAGCAGGGTTTGATCACCTCTTGCCGGCGTCAGTTTCCCTAATACTCTCTTCTTACAAAAATATTTAGACCTGCGACCCGGACATTCCAGGCTGTTACTTGGCGTGAAGCCATAAACAACGGTGTCGATTGTCTTACCTTCTGAGAAAGTCCATATGCTCAGTGTGCCGCAGTAGACCGGTTCTCATCATGATACTCTGGAAACAGTGTCTGTCGATGGCCCACAACCGGCAGTTGGTCAGTGCTAGGGAGGGAAACATAATGTTACAGCTCTATAGATGGCTATGCAGCAGTAAGTAACAGAAACTAACTTAATTTTTTAGATGGATTACGGGGATAGGGAGAGATTTTTTAAAAATGCATACACATGGGTTGAGTTGAGTTGAGTCAAGAATTAACATCACAGCACTCGGGGGATTCCCATGCATGCTCCATCCTCATCTTCAGCAGCCAGCGCAGAGTTCCAATACTGATGGTACCGGTCACAATTTGGTTTAAAGTCCGTTTTGCCTTTCCTCTGAGTGTAGTGAGCCGGCCAAACCTTCTGGTTACACCCAGGTGCCTCATTCTCTCTAGGCCATAATAATCTTCTTTCTCTACTGATTCCGTTGCTTGTTCCCAACGGGCCTTGACCACATCTGTCTTGTCATGTATCAGTTCACTACCCAGTGGTGCTGATCCAGCAAATCTACGATAACATGGGAGACGGACATATCATTTGAGAACTACTGTTGCTTTTTTTTCCCCATTTCCGGAGTCAGCCCTTTTTTGTTGTTTTCCTCTGACTGCTTCTTCCTTCCAATTAATTATTTTTTTATTTCTTTTTCCCTTTCTTCCTTTCTTCCTTGTTCCCCTCTTTCTCTTCTTCTTTATCTTCACCTTTTTTTTTTTTTTACATCAAGAAACAGATTTTAAAACATCATGGAGAATAAGTAACAATCGAATTAGTGAATGTTTACGCCATAATACAAACGTAGTGTTTCCGTACTTTTATTACCGAGGGCTTCTTTTTTCCTGCAGCTGTTAGTACACCTTTTGTTTGAATTTGCTTTGAATATAATTTGTATACATCAGATTACAGTTATAGTTCTCAGATGAATAGTTCTCAGATGAATAGTTCTCAGTTGAATAGTTCTCAGACGAATAGTTCACAAATATCTTGCAGGTATAATTTACTAAAGGTTGTTGCGTATCCTTTACAGGACGTTGCAGAACCAACCCTAACAGCCCCTGGCTGTTGTGTGGTTTCTCTAGGTAAATTTACGTCCAGTAGTTTGTCATTGCTTCTGGACGGTCGGCTTTCTTGATACCACTGTCGAAACCAACGCAAGACGCATTGCCCGCAGCTGGGATCGAACCCGGCATCCGGGCATTACGAAGCGAAGCGTTCGCATCGACTTAGCCACAGAGCCGACCACTCTACTGAAGACCTATAGTAAAAATTAGATTTAACAGAACAACTATATTGAAATTAGATTTTACGGATGGAGGGCCTGGTTTGGAGTTGATTAGGCGCTATATGAAGCACTGAGGTCCCTACTGTTTTAAATTACACTTGCTAATTTCAGAAAACTAAAAAAAAATAATATACGTTATTAAATACATGGATAACAGAAATATATTGTCATTTAATTGTTGGTTTAAAAAAAATAATTTGCTTATAAAATCACAGAAATTACATTATATAATTCTTTGAAAAGACAATTATGGGTTGTTTTGTGACGTCATGGGACAGTCCAATATTTTAGAGGATGGTAAGACTTGGTTTCCCGGCTTTCTGATGCTTTGAACGACCACAAAACATCTAGAACTGGCCCTAACCGCAACCCACCTACGTCCCCCGAGAGAGTGCAACCTAGGGCTCACGACTGCATGCAGCCCAGGTCCTACGACTGCATACAGCCTATCTACCACCCTCTGAAATATTAGACTGTCCCGTGATCTGTGGATTTCCCGTTTGTGGTTAGGATATTTAGAGAGCACCCAATTATGTTTAAAATACATAAAAAGAAAATGGCACTGATAAAAAAATAGGAATTTGTTGAGGCCCTCTCACATTGTAAGGCCCCAAGTAGGAGCTTATTTAGCTCATGACTAAATCCAGCACTGTACGTGAGTGTTTAGGTTGCAACTGGATTGAGTTAATACTGCTGTTAGATTTCATAGACGACCTAATATTCAACTAGAATTAATATAGGGGTTAATGCAAAATTATACAGAATATAAGAGTTATTAAGTATTGGTACCTAGAAATGGCTACTGAGCACGCATAGGGATGCCCAATGTGCAAAGACGTTGATTGTGATAGCATAACATGACATACCATAGGAGTTAATAAAACAAGAATGAACGGTAAATATAGTGTGGAAAATATACCGAACAGGAGAGTTACTGTTACAATTAATTTTAACATGGGTTTTTCAGTTAAATTTCCTATAAGACTAAAGGAAAAGCAAAACTGACAAAAAGACTTCATTTTACATTAAATTAAAGAGTACCGTCACATAAGAAAATGAACAGTAAAGTTATTATTATTTCCATTATATTTCAGAGATTCTGGTTGATTCGAGTCTTTTTGCTTTTATTTCTTAAGGAAATGCGGGTGTGTTGGGAAATTTACAGCAAGATATAATGGCGTGTACAGCACCGCCTGGTGGTAAATTATATATGAAAAGCTAAATGTGGACAAGGCCTTTGGGAACTAGTGAAAAGTGCAAAAGCACACATAGATCATCACTCTGGGGAGAATGGTGCAGTAAGGAGTGAGCAGGAAATCTAGCAGACGCTAAACACTCAGGACTGGCAAGCTGAATATCCAATCTGACTGCCACTGGTATCTTTGGAATTTAAAGTTTGAGCTAATTTGCTGAAGATGAGAACGGGAAACTTATGGGAATGTCCTGAGAGGTTAATGTCGTTTCTTGTATCAGTTCTTCTCAGCTGGGTTCATTAGACTGAACAGAACAAATCAACATCGTATGTGTGCCATCACTGACAGCTTACTGATCGACCTGTGAGAGATTGCAACAAGTTGATTACCTTTGACAGTAGCTGTGCGAGTGCAGTTGTATAAGATGGCGAGTTCTCCAAACACTTTGCCAGGTCCCATGTAGGTCAGCCATTGTCCGTCTTTGGTCACTTCCACTTTACCCTCTGTGATGAAAAAGAAACATTGTCAAAATGGCGCAACAGTATATTTGTGCGTGCTGGGTGGTTTGTAGTGTGGCGCGGGGGAGGATACTATGACGTCTATACTTATGTGCGCGGTGTGATGTGTGTGTGTTTGTGTGTGTGTGTGTGTGTGTGCTTGCCAGATGTTTAGTGAGCCCTATGTGTCCATGATGAATTCATTCCTCAGTGTATATTTTACTAGGGTGGGCTCCCTCTATCTCGAGTCATTCAAACAAAACAAAACAAAAATACGATGATTGTGCTGTGATGATAATAGTGATGGTGGTAATGATGATGATGATGATGATAATGTGTGGTGGGGAAAAGGGGAGGAGAAGAATAAGGAAGAATAGCAAACCAAATTACTTTCTCCTCAATACAATCTTTTCAAGATGTGGACGGTATAAAGTTTCCCACAAGCCACCAGTTGATGTAAACTAAACATAGAATTCAGTGATTGGATAATGTTTGGCTTTAACTTCCTAGACTTCTACTGGATGCTGGCCATTACGTACATTAAATGTTTAGGATAATGCCAGCTTGTGTTTAACTTACCCTCGACAGCGTCGAACTGATTTAAAATTATCTGCATGTTGCTCGTGGCGTTATAATATTCTTTTTTTCTTATGCGTCGCCTTAAAAATTTAGTTGGCGCGTTGTGGTGTAGTTTACAGATAGTCTGCGTTACCTGCGCCTTTCAGTCGAATGAATCTGTTTTCAGCAAATCCTTAATTAGCTGCCTTTTAGGAAAACAGGGGCCTAGAACCAACAACGTGTTATTCTTTAATTCTCAGACGGTCGATGTGTAGTCACAGATAGTCCACTATTTTAGAGGCCTCAAAGATAAGATTTCACAGAAGAATCCTTATAATTTCATGGACAGCCAGAAGGAAGAGCAGACCAGATGGTTTGACAGAGGCTAGGGTTCTTCTTCTACTGTACACACGGTCAAGACAGATCTAATTAGAATACACGAGAACCACTGAAACAACCACTGCACAAATGGTCGTGTCAGATCTAGTTCAAATACACGAGAACAACTGAAACAATCACTACACAAACGGTTGTGTCAGATCTAGTTCAAATACATGAGAACCACTGAAACAACCACTGTACAAACGGTCATGTCATGTCTAGTTAGAATACACGAGAACCACTGAAACAACCACAGTACAAACGGTCATGTCATGTCTAGTTAGAATACACGAGAACCTCTGAAACAATCACTACACAAACAGTCCTGTCAGGTCTAGTTAGAATACACGACAACCTCTGAAACAACCACTGTACAAACGGTCATGTCAGGTCTAGTTAGAATACACGAGAACCACTGAAACAATCACTACACAAACGGTCATGTCAGGTCTAGTTAGAATACACGAGAACCACTGAAACAATCACTACACAAACGGTCATGTCAGGTCTAGTTAGAATACACAAGAACCACTGAAACAACCACTGTACAAACGGTCATGTCATGTCTAGTTAGAATACACGAGAACCACTGAAACAACCACTGTACAAACGGTCATGTCAGGTCTAGTTAGAATACACGAGAACCACTGAAACAACCACTGTACAAACGGTCATGTCAGGTCTAGTTAGAATACACGAGAACCACTGAAACAACCACTGTACAAACGGTCATGTCAGGTCTAGTTAGAATACACGAGAACCACTGAAACAATCACTGTACAAACGGCTATGTGTCAGGTCTAGTTGAAATACACGAGAACCACTGAAACAACCACTGTACAAACGGTCATGTCAGGTCTAGTTCAAATACACGAGAACCACTGAAACAACCACTGCACAAATGGTCGTGTCAGATCTAGTTCAAATACACGAGAACAACTGAAACAATCACTACACAAACGGTTGTGTCAGATCTAGTTCAAATACATGAGAACCACTGAAACAACACTGTACAAACGGTCATGTCAGGTCTAGTTAGAATACACGAGAACCACTGAAACACAACACAAACAGTCCACTAGTTAGAATACACGACAACCTCTGAAACAACCACTGCACAAACGGTCATGTCAGGTCTAGTTAAAATACATGAGAACCACTGAAACAACCACTGTACAAACGGTCATGTCAGGTCTAGTTAGAATACACGAGAACCTCTGAAACAATCACTACACAAACGGTCCTGTCAGGTCTAGTTAGAATACACGAAACAACCACTGAAAACCACTGAAACAACCACTGTACAAACACGGTCATGTCAGGTCTAGTTAGAATACACGAGAGAAACCACTGAAACAATCAGGTCTACACGAAACCACTCACAAACGGTCTGTCAGATCTAGTTAGAATACACGAGAACCACTGAAACAACCACTGTACAAACGGTCATGTCAGGTCTAGTTAGAATACACGAGAACCACTGAAACAACCACTGTCATGTCACAATACGAGTGAAACATGTCAAACGGTCTAGTTAGTTAGAATACACGAGAACCACTGAAACAACCACTGTACACATGTCAAGAATACGGTCAATCACTGTACAAACGGTCTAGGTCTAGTTAGAATACACGAGAACCACTGAAACAACCACTGTACAAACGGTCATGTCAGGTCTAGTTAGAATACACGAGAACCACTGAAACAACCACTGCACAAACGGTCATGTCAGGTCTAGTTAGAATACACGAGAACCACTGAAACAACCACTGCACAAACGGTCATGTCAGGTCTAGTTAGAATACACGAGAACCACTGAAACAAAAAACTGCTAGTTAGAATACACAAACGGTCATGTCAGGTCTAGTTAGAATACACGAGAACCACGGAAACAACCACTGCACAAACGGTCATGTCAGGTCTAGTTAGAATACACGAGAACCACTGAAACAACCACTGCACAAACGGTCGTGTCAGGTCTAGTTAGAATACACGAGAACCACTGAAACAAAAACTGCACAAACGGTCATGTCAGATCTAGTTAGAATACACGAAACCACGGCAACCACTGCAAAACAATGTCACTAGTTAGAATACACAAACGGAAACAAGCATGAACAAACGGTCATGTCAGATCTAGTTAGAATACACGAGAACCTCTAAAACAACCACTACACAAACGGTCATGCCAGGTCTAGTTAGAATACACGAGAACCACTGAAACAACCAGTGCACAAACGGTCATGTCAGGTCTAGTTAGAATACACGAGAACCACTGAAACAACCACTGCACAAACGGTCATGTCAGATCCAGTTAGAATACATGAGAACCACTGAAACAACTACTGCACAAACGGTCATGTCAGATCCAGTAAGAATACACGAGAACTACCGAAAGTAACCACTCCATGTGGTAGGTCTAGTGTGAAACATGGTTGATTTTAGTTTTATTTGAATTGTCGTAGCAGAAGTCATTACAAAGCTTTAAAATGTTTATTTTCTTATCTAATGTGTTTGTTGCAGCTGCAACTGCCTGATTTATTATAAAGGATAAAGGTAAGATCTTAAAACCAGAATTAGTTGAGCTGTGCTTTAGGTTCTATTAGTTGCTGATGGAGAAAATATAAAATTGGTAGGTCCCTGGGAAACATGCGTTCTGGTCGCTCTGGTTTGGGGCCCAAAATTCTAACTTTTGTAAACAAAAAAGATAACTTTATACATGGCTGTGGGGCAGCTTAGAACTTTTTATGTGTGTGTGAGTGTGTGTATGTTTGTGTGTGTGTGTTTGTTTTTGTGAGTGTGGTTAGTTATATTGGGGCGAGTTTGCGTCTCTATCAAACATTGGAGGGGAGGGGCAAAAGAGGAGGAGGGGCTCAAGTTGTCTAAAGACACATCCTAAAATTGGTACCAGGTAAAGTCCTTGTAAGTAAAGGTGGCCTCTATGATGCTAACTGCATCACCCACCAGGTGTCTATTCGTCTATAATATAGAGGTCTAGCACAGGTCACCCAATACGACGCCTAGGGGCGTGGAAGAGAGTTCTGTACTTTTTAAGTTACCTAAGAGCCTGTGGATTATATTGTTATAGGTTCTAATTTGCATGTAAGTGGATTTTACAAATTCATATGAGTGACGGCTCCAAACTGTCTGAATGAGAAAATGTCATAGGGTAAAGGTGGCTTAGGTTATGTTGGCAACAGACTGACTGACTAACTGACCAAATTATTACCCACCAGGATATCACACTGAGCGATTAGCACCAGTTGACACCAAGTGCCACCATTCGGATAAGAATCATCTGTGGAGAGGCCACGGAAACCGTGTTCAACAGTTAGGTTATATTAGGGCCCCTGGCAACAAAACTAGGGTGGGGCTTTAAAAAAAAAAACGAAATATTCCACCCCAACATGGGGACGGAAGTAGAACCAAGGCCACAGACCCCAGGTGTCGACTGGTCTTCACAAGTATCGAAACAGCAAGAAGACAGCGCGAGATATTCGCTTACATAGACAACTTGATGAAGATTTAGTGTGAAGATTCGTGTTCTGTACGCTCTTTTGTTGACACTGCGATTGCAACATGAAAAAAATGTGGTGATAAAAAAGCACTATTCACTACGCTATTTGATACATTCATCTTCATTAAGTTTCAGTTTTGTCTTTACCTCGTGGAGAGAAATAGGTTTACAATTTAATGTTTAATTTTCATTTGGCGTGGATGGAAAAAAATACTTTATGTCATCAATTCAACTTCTCCTTGGCGGCTTTTTGTTTTCATTATATATATAACTTCAGTGTATAGCCTGTCTTTGTAAATTTTGAGGTTAATTTTTAACCACATGACTGAGCCATTTGATCTTTTCAAAAATTTTATTGCAAGGTGTTATCCCCACAGTTTGTCGGATAGTACCATTTCTCTCTCGGTTAGGATGGTTGATAGCTTTTCTGATGCCTTTCATCTCTCAAGTTTAAAGTGTTTACATATCTTAGTTAGCCTTTAGTGATGTCCAAGCTGGCATTGTTACACAGTGCTGAGGTGAATTTTCTCTAAATAATCAGCTTCTTGGCAGTCATACTTATTATGTTTATGTCGAGCTGAGATGAGTTAAGTTGAGTCAAGAGTTTACATCACAGCACCCTGGGCATTCTCAAGCATGCCCCGTCCTCATCTTCAGCAGCCATAGCAGAGTTCCCTTACTGATGGTATCAGTCATAATCTGGTTATATCTGTTTTTTGTCTTTCTTCTGAGTGTAATGAGCCGGCCAGACCTTCTGGTTACACCCAGGTGCCTCATTCTCTCTAGGCCATAATAATCTTCTTTCTCTGCTAATTTCGTTGCTTGTTCCAAAAGGGCCTTGATCACATCTGCATTGTCCTGTATCAATTCGCCACCCATTGGTATAGATCTAGCCAATATGTTTGCCTGTTTATTACCCACCACGCCGGCATGGCATGGAGTAAAGATCCAAAGTATGACTTATGTTTACGTATCATTTTATAGGAGTCAGTTGGTATATAAGTGCTTTGTCCCTTTGACATCCTGACATTCCAACGTCCGACCCCCTGTCTTCAATAACACATTGTCTAAATTAGGTATGAGGGCTAAGATTGTTCAGATAATTTAGTCTTGTTTAAGTGTGTATAATAAAAAAATTGTTGAATGACAGTTCACTATAACAGCACATTTGTAACCGGCTCTCTAGCGAAGTTGGTTAAACCGGACTTCCGCGGCGGCCGGGTGACGAACTCCTTGTGGTCCGGGTTCACTCCCGGGGGTAGGCAGAAAAGCCACATTTCTCCCAGATTAACGGTACCTATAATGGAATCAAGGCCGAAGGGTTGCGATATCCATAGTACCGAGCCAAAGGGTTTACAACTCATGGTTTCTGGATACGTAAAAAAAAAAAAAAGTAACAACATGAATTCAAATATATAAAAAGCAAAGGTCTAGGGATCTTCTCTTACAAATTGTAGAGGATATGATTCGGGGAGCGGGCGCTGCTGACGTCCTTATAATCAATAACTAAACACACAGCAAACACTGATCTTCAACTATGAAGAATCTAAGGGGATGTATCCTTTTGTTCCAGATTCTCCCCATCCTTCGGTTCTGGATTCTCCCATGGGCTTTTCTTTAGGCCGACCTCGCCTTTATGAGCCTGCATTCAGATATGAATCTGAGCTGAACACTAAAGCAAAACAAACTAACCTTATTGCTTATAGTATGGCTGACTTCAGTCATGTTGGGGAGACCTGGTAAAATCATCGTTAAGAAGAGATAAAGTTGGAGACGCCATTAGCAGGTCATTCGTACTCGCGTACTGAGCCGTCTGCAGTGAACTTCACACGTTGTTTGTTTTCTCTTCCAGGACAGTTCCCGGCAAGCAGCACGGGGTTACACAGGAAACAGAACTTGATATACAAGTATCTCTGGTTGGGAGGAATCCTGCGCCGTTGAAATAACGGGAGAACTACGCACATATGCGTTGATGTGCACACGTATAACACAAATAAAATAAATAACAAAAAGAGGAAACTTTAGACTTTAGAAAAAGTAACAGATGTACATTCATAGTAAAACCAAAAAAGAATTAAATGCGAAATTAAAAAAGTGAGGATGTGAAGGCGTCTTAAAAAACAACCTTAACGAACTTTATCAATATCATTCTTATTCTTCTTCTTTTTCTTCTTCTTCTTTTTCTTCTTCTGATTATTATTCTTCTTCTTCTCCTCCTCCTCTTACAAAATTTACCTTAGCGAGATGTTGGGGAAGATGTAAGGATTGTTTGTGCGGTTTTTTCCAATGCATTGTACAAGTTGGTGTTCATTTCTGTTAGGTTGCACCTGACGGTGTGGCTCTATTTATTGCGTGGTCTTCCCCTTTCTCTGTGTTTATTATATTTCTTTAGCGTGGCTCTCTGTTTCTGTTGGTACTAGGGATTTCTCGCCAGGTGGCCAGAACATCTAATTTTTTTTTAATTTAATGAATTGTATAAATGGTTTCAGTCCTTGCCTTCTTCTAATTTCTTCATTCTTGATTTTATCTCTTGTCACATTGACAGCTTTCCTACGACATCGTCAACTTTGTTTTTATGATCTCCCGCTCATTAATTGTAGTAAAGTCCATGTTTGGCACTGGTAGCACAATGTCGGCCCAAAACAAAAGTAGAAAAACAAGATTATTATGGCCTGGAGAGAATGAAGCAACTGGGTGTAACTAGAGGGTTTGGCTGGCTCAATAAACTCAGAGGACAGGCAAGACGGACATATAACAAGATTGTGACCGGTAACATCAGTATTGGAACTCTGTGCTGGCTGCTAAAGATTAAGGACGGAGCGAGCATGGGAATGCCCCGAGTGCTGTGATGTTATTTCTTGACTCAGCTCAACTGTGTTGGAAAACGGCGCTAAACATTGTTAACCGTGGCTTTATTAGAAATTGAATGTTTAGAATTTCGTTATTGCTCATTAAACACTTAAAGCTCTTACCAATGCCGAAATGAAGGCAAAGAGGTCTGCTGTCAAATCGCTTGCAGCTGAATAGAACCTTTAGTGATGGAATTACGAAACTTCGTTTGCAACCACTAAATGCCTTTTATTTTGTCTTTCATATATTTTCTTCACATCCTGCCATTTAAAACAGCATCATCGGCAACTGAAGTTACACACACGCCCACACACGCGCGTGCACACACACACACACACAACAACAACAACAACAACAACAACAACAACAACAAGTAATTAAAACTTTAAAAAAAAATCCAGGTGTATATTATACAAACTGGCAGTGCATAGTTAAAATAAATTATCCCGTTTCATTGCCAGACACGCTAGATATGAAACACGGCACCACTGATTTCACCTTCTATTACCGTCAGAGACGGGTGAGATTTTGCCATCATCATTATGAGCTTGCAGGTAACCGTAGGTGATTATGGTTGGATATCTTACATAGTCAACAGTTATTCTTTGTGCAGTCAGTGATCAAGCCATTTAGGCATATATCTCTCTGTCATCTATCTTGCTCTTTTCCTCATTAAGGGTTTTTTTTTTAACTGCTGCTATGCTTTTCCGCGTATTTCTCCCCAAAACAAGAAAGGAATTAAACGTAAATATTTGACGCCCAATTGATAAAATAAGCTTATAACTATTTCCTTGGATTACTGCCTTCTTTTTTACATATTACATTATTCTTTGTACTTAACTCGTTGAAGCGCAGAAGGTCATAGATGATGCCAGAGTGAGGCAGTACTGACAGAAAGAAAAAAAAAACATCATGGGTATAGTACCTCTATGAGAGCTAATGGTTGTATCAAACAAGAAGATAACTCCACACTGTGCTATCTCAATTCAAGGAATCAGTCTTAACAAAGTCAATAAATTCAAATACATGGGAACAATCATATTATCAGAAGGAAAAGGTTTGACAGAGATTAAAAGCAAAATAGTTCAAGCGAAAGCTGCATTTAAAAAAAAATGAAAAATATTTTATGCAATAAATCGCTCTCATTTAATGTCAGAAAGAGAGTGCTAAAATGTTACATAGAACCTGTTCTGTTGTATGGCAGCCAATCTTGGAATGTCAGTAAACAAATTAAGAAGAATTTAGAAGCAACAGAGATGTGGTTTCTGAGACGAATGTTATGAATACTTTGGACGGTATGAGCAACTAACAACGATTGTTTGAAAGAGGCTAATGAAAGTAGATCTCTATATGCAACAATAAGAAAGAGACAAACACAAGAAAGAGACTACACTGCTCTTTAGCCACGTAATGAGAAGAGAGACACTGGAGAACATCGCGACAACCGGAAAGATCAGTGTGGGAAAGGGGTAGAGACAAACCAAAAGAGATGATGCTATAATTGAGTCCGTATCTTGTATTTTATTCTTTTTAACTATGTTTTATACATGTATAAAGGGATGTCGGTATATTTATCATAATTACATCTCAGTCCATGTCAAAAGCAAATCGCATTTTCTTTCCTCAAGTTCTCTTTCTTCATTTCAACTATGACATCAAGGGAATGTTCTTGACATTTCTGATTCTTATTCGTGATTTTGCTTTGTAAATCTTACATGAAATGATTAGCACTTACAACTTATATACACTTATATACCAACAAAAACAATTTCCTCTGGAGTGGCTAGAATTACGACCGTGATAATAACATCTTCCGCAACAATAATTATAAAAACAACCTCAGCCGCAGCAACAGCACGCCAATATATTTTTGTATGTGTCAGAAATACCATCACAAACCTACAGTACATTTTTACAACTACTGTACATGTTTATACTGCCGACTGTACAATTACCAATAACACGCACTGTAATTACAAACACGCGTGTGAGAGTACTACGCTTTTATCTTTTCGTTTCTTTCTTCAAGGGGGCAAAAAGAAAACGCCCTCGCAACATTTCATGTCAATACCAATAGTAATTACATAGTCAGTGTTATAACTAGTTTGCCTGTCGGTCGTTTGCTTCTTTGTCTTCTTTATGTATCCTCCCCAGCCCCTCCCCCCATCCCCACACCCCTTTCGCATAATTTCTAGGAAGCTTGATGTTTTTAAAAGTCTCCTTGTAAAGTTCTACCGACAATTATTTATTTACACCGAGGGTGGGGGAAAGAGGTGGAGGTGAGATGACCCTCGAGCCCTCCTTCCTCTCCATTTGGGTTGGGGTTCGGGTGGGGTGGTTGATCGCTGCCTACAACCCCTCCCCCCCCCCACCCCCTCCCCACCTTTTCCCAAGGTCGTATGTGGCTTTGCCAAAATCATACATAGTTTTTTTTTATGTTTTTTAATATTTTAGATACGTTGTTATTTGTACTTATTATTCAGAAAATATTGGTAATAATAATAATAATAATAATAATAATAATAATAATAATAATAATTGTTATTGCTGCGCACTTGAAAAAAAAATGACAAGCTACTTAAGCAACATCATCATTAAATAATGAGGTACCTGGGACTCCTCCCCCCCCCCTTTTCCCCATTTGTTATTTGTGTCAGCGCCCCTGTTTTATACTAGCCCAGACATCATTTTAAAATACTAGCATACACAAAACGTAAGCAATAAGAAAAAACTCCACAGTGGAGCATGTACAGCAGGAGTCTACCAATCGTCAGTAGAAGTAATCCCTCGTCGACAAATGTTTGGGCCCACAAGCTTTTAGACATTTTCGGAGAGTGGGCCCACCTGAGTTTATGAGGCCCAGGGTTGATTTTCTCCTGCTGCACGTATTATCGGATGTTATTGGACAGGGACAAGACAAATTGGTGACTGCGAAAGGTACTGCGAGATACGAAGTCGTTGCGGTAGCATAATTAGAGCAGTCAGCTTACCTGGACGACCAAGTGGCAAGCTTGCGTTTGGTTTACCAGACACATGTTGGACTTTGTTAGCAGGTGACAGAGGGACACTGGCAGACAATTCGGACACGATGGACTTTTAGGCATATTTACGGGCAAAATTGTATTGATTCCAGCACAGCCGTAGAGTTCTAGGTGTCTATCCACTTGCTGGCTTTGCAACAAACCGCACCATTGACTCGCCGGTAAACGACTTAGTCGCCGGTTGGGACGGTATTTGGGTATGTCTTCTTTAAACGCATCAACACTGCAGAAGTCCTTTATAGAAAGCTCTTATATTCGGGGATGCTGATTGAACTTGACGATTTAATTTCCAGCAAAGCACATACCTACCTGTAGCAACATACTTACCTGTAGCAACATACCTACCTGTAGCAACATACCTACCTGTAGCAACATACCTACCTGTAGCAACATACCTACCTGTAGCAACATACCTACCTGTAGCAACATACCTACCTTTAGCAACAAAGGCAGTGCTAACTCATTAATCTGAACAGACACAAAAAGAGCACAAATAGAAAATTGCCCGATTTTTTGCGGGACATATTTTGCATGTGCATATCACAGTAACTAATGGACGTAAATTTGCCTAGAAAAACCACACAACATACAGAGGCTTTTGGGGTTGGTTCTGCAACGTCCTGTAAAGGATACGCAACTAACCTTCATTACAGTAACAATTGAAAATAAAGTATGCATCAGGCGAGCTATGGTAAAATATGCTAGTGAAAAATTTACAACGGAGAAAAAATGCGTTAACTACGAATGGTTTAATCTGTGAATCGCAGCTGCAACATCACGACAAACTGGTCAAAACGTAACTGCGCCAGCCCAACCCAAGCAAACAATGCCCATCGTCGTCCTTGTTTTACACACTGAAACAGACTGCAGTCTTGACAGAACCAATAATATGCTCACGCATTTAATGCAAACGGCTGCCATTGGAAATACCAACATAGTCAGCTAGTAGAATTTAGGTTCAATGTGGATGAAAGCATCAGGTACAACAAATCAGTACCTCTAGATGCAATACTGCATATTGCACCACCAACCCTTTCAATGTACAACAATACTGAATACTTAATTCTTCTACTTCTGCCCTTTTATACCCTAGTGGAGCATAGGCTTTCAACCTTTACGCCACGTTGTCCTAACCTTTGTTATCGCATGCAGCTCACCCTATGTTCCCAACATGTTTCTTTAACCCCACTCTCAAGTTCCCTTCTCTGTCTGCCTTTATTTCTATACTGCAGTGGGTTCTAGTGTAACAAACTATTTTTTTTTCCTCAGGTTTTCTCAACGTATGTCCTGTTCAACGCCAGCGTCTTTTCTTCACCTCATGATTCACTGGGATTTGTTTAATTCTTTCCTAAATCTCTACATCAGCGATTCCATAACTGAATCCCTCAATTCTTCAAACTGCTTGTTGTGGAGGGTCGCCTTATTGGTTTCTAATGTATGTACAACGGAAAGCGCAGCCGTATTTTTCAGCTGATTTGTTTATATATCTGCACTTCTTTTAAGGGGCTGCGTGGTCTCGAGGCATGGTGTCCGCCTCAAGTGCTAGAGGTTCAAGGTTTAATCCCCGATGAGGGCTGAGATTTTTCGGTGCTACAGAGAGTCGTGGCAACAGCACTAGCCATGCGGCCGTAAAATCACCAAAGACCCCCCCCCCTTATCCCTACCCCTCAGTTCCCACAAAACTTTTTCACGCTTTGTAGTACACCGTTTTTTTTTTCTCGGTCTCCCCAGTTCTGACACCCCCCGATCTTCCGCTGTCACTGCCATTATGTAAACTATCCAGTATCTTTTCTCTCGGTTCCCCCCCCCCCCCCCAATTTTACCGCTGTCACTAGGTAATCTAATCTTCTCCCTCTAATGGCATGATTAAAGAATGTGTATTACCTGCTTTTGACGTGAGTCAGTTTCTTTGTAGACATCTTCATTACTCTTTATAATCTATCCACAGTGTTCTCCATTTGCTATAATCTGCAGCTTCCAAATAATATTTCACTCACTGACCAACTGTCCATGATTCACTTCCATATAGCAGGTTAGGATTTATACATCTTTTAAGAATGTTATTTCTTGTCTTAACTGACAGGGAAAGATATCGTTGAATATTATTTTTTTTTTAAATGCTGCCTTCGTCTATTACTTTAATCAATTCTATTCTATTTTTTTAAAAAGTCTCCTGAACGTGTATACTAGCCGACAGACAGACAAAGACACGCTCAATGGAAAATATATTGCAAATGGCTTCTTTAACATATTTATTTTAACCTTAGATTTCGTGGAGTAATTTTTTCTGAACCATTTCCCATTATCTCAGTATGCTAGGCGATATGTTATCCATGACGCGTTTATTAATCACATCATATAGACACGTATGTATGATTCTTGAAGAAATTATTCTTCAACTGTGAGCAAATATATTTTATTTGTAGTTCAAATTTATATTTTTAATGAAACCATCTTTATTCAGAATATGAAAATTATTACTAATCTACGGGGAATGTTTCAAAAAATAGTTTAAGCATTTTTAAGCAGGAACGTAATTTCTCTGTCTCTCTCTCTCTCTCTCTCTCTCTCTCTCTGGCGGCGGAAAGTTTTGGTTGTTCATCCACTTTTTGACTGCAGAAGCTTTGTAGAAGGAGAGAAGAGAGTCGAGACTGTTTTAGTCTTGTTTATTGTAACTCTCTAAGAGTCTGTCCATTTCTTAACTGCATTCTTGTTTTAGTTGTTCCTATATGTTCAGCTTGGATCCATATGGCCAGGTAATCTGCACATAGGGCCTTGTGAATGTGTCGTGAACTGTTTTGGGAGGTCATTGATGAACAGAATAAACAGGATAGGAGATATAACACCTCCCTGGGGGACACGCTCTTGTAACCAGACCAACTTGCTCATGTGCTCTTCGAGTCTGACTCTGTCGCAGCGTCTGTAACGAAAGTCTCTAATCTCAACTTCCAGACCTTATCAAAGGCTTTTGTCAGGTCAAAGAAAGCAGCTAATAGTTTGTATTTTTGGCAGCTGGTAAATGAACGGAGAAGTTATGGGACAACCGTGTGCAGTGAAATTGGAAACTTGACTAACGACGAATGGTTTGGAGAGAATAACGACTGGGAGGGGGGGGGGGGGTAAGAGGTATGACTCATGAAAGAGCAGCAGAGGACGTGCAAGTGAGAGTTGACACAGGCCATCAAGGACCCACTGGGCATGAACCTTCACAATGCGGGAAAGTTGATAGGGGACCTAATGGTTTTTGATGTGCCTTGATGGAAGCGATGTTCTACAAAGGAACCGCTAAATGATGATGATGATGCTGATGATGATGATGATGATGATGATGATGATAATGCTGACAAAATTATGACGACGACGACACTGAGATTTGATTTATTTGATTTGATTCAAGAACCGACATCACTCGGGGCATTCCCATAAGCGCTCCGTCCCCATCTTCAGCAGCCAGCGAAGAGTTCCGATACTAATGGTGCCAGTAGCTTTCTGATTAAACGTCCGTCTTGCCTTTCCTCTGAGCCTTGAGCTTCTGCCAGAACCTCTCGTCACCCCCAACTGCATCATCTCACCAAACTGTGGTGATCCATTGTACACGCTCTCCCACAAGGCACTAACCACGTCTGTCCTATCATGTAGCAGTATTCCACCAAGTTGTGCAGGGCCAGCCAGTCTGTCCGCCTGTTCATTTCCCAACACACCGGCGTGACCCGGTGAAAAAATTCAGACAATACTCCTCACTCGTGTCCTCCGCAGCGACACTGAGACTGCTGTGGTTACAAACCCAACAATATTGCACAAAGTAAAATAAGAAATTAAAAAAAAAAAAAAAAACAACGGAAATTTAAGAATGTCCCATTTTCACATTATTTTTCACATAGTATTTTGCCATCAGCACTAACTTCCTATTGTAGATCACATGTGTAAAGCTTCTGCAACCACAAAACATGCAGCCTTTGATCTCAGTGCTGCTTTACATTCTATTTTCCCTATTCAGCAACCATACTGCTAACACAGAATCAAACAATGGAGGTTAATAACCAATTTCAAGTCAATTGTATTTATATCAGACAAAGGTTCACACTGATTCTAGATTCTGTATAGTCTTATTTGTCGTTCTTTTAGTTACTTTTGTCGTAATGGTTTTGATTTGTGTACTTTAATATTTTTTTTCTTCATCATTATGGCAACCGTACGACTGGTTGTTTGTGCAGGAAGCTTGAATTATTTCTTCCGGGTGCAGAAAACAGTTATCTTATTGCTTCGTCCTGCCTAAGGCATACTATTCTCATTATGACGGACTAAAAGACCTTCATTTTCCAACCTCGTTTCATATAATAGACTCCTATAATGTGAAAAGAATGAAAAAAGTGTTGCTGTAAGAAATTAAAAAGGAATAACAGACATAGCACTCAATTGATTTCACCCCATCTCGGCGAGTCTGAGAGTTCGTGGATCGAAAGGTCGTGGCGTGGGGTCCTTAAGTGGCTGGACTTTGTTGTTGTTTTGTTAATGACCTTGGCTCCTAGGTGGACTCAGCTTTGACAATACTAGGTACAGTCATGGCAAGTGAAGGCGGCTGATGTGATGCCGACCACATCACCCACCAAGTGCCGATTGGTCTATAAAATACAGGTCTAGCCCTATATGCCCACTACACTTTAAGGCAGGGAAAAAGAGTTCTTTACTTTAACCTACAGTTTAAGACAAAAGAGTTCTTTACTTTAACCTACAGTTTAAGACAAAAGAGTTCTTTACTTTAACCTACAGTTTAAGACAAAAGAGTTCTTTACTTTAACCTACAGTTTAAGACAAAAGAGTTCTTTACTTTAACCTACAGTTTAAGACAAAAGAGTTCTTTACTTTAACCTACAGTTTAAGACAAAAGAGTTCTTTACTGTAACCTACAGTTTAAGACAAAAGAGTTCTTCACTGTAACCTACAGTTTAAGACAAAAGAGTTCTTCACTTTAACCTACAGTTTAAGACAAAAGATTTCTTTACTTTAACCTACAGTTTAAGACAAAAGAGTTCTTTACTTTAACCTACAGTTTAAGACAAAAGAGTTCTTTACTTTAACCTACAGTTTAAGACAAAAGAGTTCTTTACTTTAACCTACAGTTTAAGACAAAAGAGTTCTTTACTTTAACCTACAGTTTAAGACAAAAGAGTTCTTTACTTTAACCTACAGTTTAAGACAAAAGAGTTCTTTACTGTAACCTACAGTTTAAGACAAAAGAGTTCTTCACTTTAACCTACAGTTTAAGACAAAAGAGTTCTTTACTTTAACCTACAGTTTAAGACAAAAGAGTTCTTTACTTTAACCTACAGTTTAAGACAAAAGAGTTCTTTACTTTAACCTACAGTTTAAGACAAAAGAGTTCTTTACTTTAACCTACAGTTTAAGACAAAAGAGTTCTTTACTTTAACCTACAGTTTAAGACAAAAGAGTTCTTTACTTTAACCTACAGTTTAAGACAAAAGAGTTCTTTACTTTAACCTACAGTTTAAGACAAAAGAGTTCTTTACTTTAACCTACAGTTTAAGACAAAAGAGTTCTTTACTTTAACCTACAGTTTAAGACAAAAGAGTTCTTTACTGTAACCTACAGTTTAAGACAAAAGAGTTCTTCACTTTAACCTACAGTTTAAGACAAAAGAGTTCTTTACTTTAACCTACAGTTTAAGACGAAAGAGTTCTTTACTTTAACCTACAGTTTAAGACAAAAGAGTTCTTTACTTTAACCTACAGTTTAAGACAAAAGAGTTCTTCACTTTAACCTACAGTTTAAGACAAAAGAGTTCTTCACTTTAACCTACAGTTTAAGACAAAAGAGTTCTTCACTTTAACCTACAGTTTAGGACAAAAGAGTTCTTTACTTTAACCTACAGTTTAAGACAAAAGAGTTCTTTACTTTAACCTACAGTTTAAGACAAAAGAGTTCTTTACTGTAACCTACAGTTTTAGACAAAAGAGTTCTTTACTGTAACCTACAGTTTAAGACAAAAGAGTTTTGTGATTATGTTACACTCGTACAGGTCGCAGTTGGGAGGTTAGTGGGTGTGAGTAATAATTTAATAACTCTCGCGTACTAGGGATCGTCATCGACGACCGGGTCAACCACTAGCTCGCCTGTAGACGACTTCGTCGCTGGTCGCGATAGTATTTGGGTCTGTCTCCTTAGATCGCATCAACACTTTCAGAGTTCTTTTCAGGGCTCTTGGTGGCGAACAGTGAGAAGCCATTTTATCTGGTGCCCCTAACTTGGTCACAATTATAACCTAAAGCTTCCCCTTCGAAGATAGTGGCTGAACGTGACGATTTTCTTTTTTTGCAAAACACTGGGGATCGATAGCCTCAGCGGACGGTTTGAAAACACGTTCTCGTAGTTTTGGGACGATGGTATGAGAGTCGCACTGAGGAGGAGACTAGGAGCTCACAATTTAAAATTTGTAAAGACAACAGTGGCAAACAGTAACCTTCACTGTGGAGAAGGCACATAACTGTAACTGGTATAGAAATTAGCGCTTACGTCTCAAAGGTCTTGAAGTCGAATCGTATGATAATTGATCCAGAATCAGCGTTCGAGTTAGTCTAAAATCTGCTAAACACATCAGCCATCGAGTACTAGGTAGTCTACAGAAGCATAGGTCTAGCACCATATTCCCCATGCAATAATGACGTGACATTAGTTAAAACATAGGTCTAGCACCATAAGTATCATGCAATAATGACGTGACAACAGTTAAAACATAGGTCTAGCACCATATGCCCCATGAAATAATGACGTGACAATAGTTAAAACATGGGTCTAGCACCATATGCCCCATGCAATAATGACGTGACAATAGTTAAAACATGGGTCTAGCACCATATGTCTCATGCAATAATGACGTGACAATAGTTAAAACATAGGTCTAGCACCATATGCCCCATGCAATAATGACGTGACAATAGTTAAAACATAGGCCTAGCACCATATGCCCCATGCAATAATGACGTGACAATAGTTAAAACATGGCTCTAGCACCATATGCCTCATGCAATAATGACGTGACAATAGTTAAAACATGGGTATAGCACCATATGCCCCATGCAATAATGACGTGACAATAGTTGAAACATGGGTCTAGCACCATATGCCCCATGCAATAATGACGGGACAATAGTTAAAACATGGGTCTAGCACCATATGCCCCATGCAATAATGACGGGACAATAGTTAAAACATATATCTAGCACCATATGCCCCATGCACTAATGACGTGACAATAGTTAAAACATAGGCCTAGCACCATATGCCCCATGCAATAATGACGGGACAATAGTTAAAACATGGGTCTAGCACCATATGCCCCATGCAATAATGACGTGACAATAGTTAAAACATGGGTCTAGCACCATATGCCCCATGCAATAATGACGTGACAATAGTTAAAACATAGACCTAGCACCATATGCCCTATGCAATAATGACGTGACAATAGTTAAAACATAGGCCTAGCACCATATGCCCCATGCAATAATGACGGGACAATAGTTAAAACATGGGTCTAGCACCATATGCCCCATGCAATAATGACGTGACAATAGTTAAAACATAGGCCTAGCACCATATGCCCTATGCACAAATGACGTGACAATAGTTAAAACATAGGTCTAGCACCATAAGTCTCATGCACTAATGACGGGACAATAGTTAAAACATAGGTCTGGCACCATATGCCCTATGCAATAATGACGTAACAATGGTTCTTTACATGCCAAAAACACTGGCCTCTTTTTTTAACAAAACATCTGGCAGTACCAAATACTGGCCTTATGTGTTTACAGTGTTCAAGAAACGCCGGCACTATATTCAAATTACATTTTAACAGAATATTCTTAATGTTTTAAAAAACGGTCTTAGTATTAATGCAAAGCTGCCACGGGCAGATATGATCCATACATTTAAACTAAAGAAAAGAGTTTAACGCAGACGGAAGGAAAGCAAACTATTACACAAATAGTTTTTATCGATTCGGGAATAAACGGCACTGCCATGGTGCAACTGATAAATAAATAGTTTCACTGATAATTACATCTTGTCCTAAAATGAATATCCGTCTGTAAGCCTTTGTAAACTTCAGAGCGGTCCAGTTAGGTTTCATGTACCTTATATAAGTATGTCGTTTATTAGTTAGTTAGTTAGTTAGTTAGTTAGTTAGTTAGTTAGTTAGTTAGTTGGGTTATCCTCATTGCACTCCGGACATGTCCATAGGTGCTCAGATCCTCCCCTCAGTATGTACCCCAACGTCCGATGGCTAATAGTACCAGTTCTATGTTGATTAACAAGTCTTCTGGCGTAGCTGGTGTGCGTCTCGTTTTTTGCTGTGCCGATCTTAATTCCCAAGTCTGCCATTCTGGCGAGTGATGTGGATTCACTGCCACCAAAGTCGTCTATCCTTCCCATTTCTCTGAGGGCATTGATAATATCAGCATGATCCATAGGCTGACCGTCGGTAGTGATAGCGGATCCAGCCAACCTGTCAGCCCTTTCATTTCCATCGACGCCTGCTCACCTCCATCGTCATGCTGCTGGTTGTCATGGAGAAGGCGCCGTTGGCTTCTTTGACTGTTCTGCCCGCTGAGCGTGCTGTAAATGCCCATGCGCTTCTTCTTTGGCGTATAACGGATCCGTCTGTATAGATTATTGCATCTGCTTCGTCTGAATTTTCACCGATGAGAGCGTTGACCTCTGCATTAACAGCAACAGGATTCTCTTCTCTACATCGCCTGTTGAGTGTGACAATACAGGAAAATGTACAAATAAACGCCTGAGGCACAGGTATCCATTCTGCACCAGGTATGATGTCGGTTAGGCTGCATATTTGCCTAATAACATCTTCTGCCCGACCTAGCCACGATTTAATTTTGTCGTTTATTATTGTGTTTGATGTGTTTATATAATGCTTGTATCTGAATGTAGTCATTTCAGAGTCCGTGCATATGTTCAATCTGTAAAAATTTAATCTTTTATCAATAGTTGGTTTTTACTCTAGCTGTTGAAAGGCAAAGTCCTTTTTTTTCAGTCTCTCACACACAAACACACACACACACACACATATATATATATATATATATATATATATATATATATATATATATATATATATATATTGTTTGTTTTAGTATCCAGAAGCCATGAGTTGTTAACCCTTAGGCTCGGTATTATGGATATCACAACCTTGCGGCTTTGATTCCATTGTAAATACCGTAAATCTGGGAGAAAATGTGGCTTTCCTGCCTACCCCCGGGATTGAACCCGGACCACAAGGAGTTCGTCACCCGGTCACCGCGCAATCCGGTTAAGCCAACTACGCTAGAGAGCCGAGCATATATATATATATATACACACACACACACATATATATATCCATATTTGTTGTTCTTATCTATGTTCTGCTGACGAAAGCTAATGGCCGCAGCCTACTTAGTTTGTCTTTTGTAACTGAAATGTAAAGCTAACATAATTCTCCCCCCCCCCCCCCCCCTTTTCCCAGTATTTTTAGACCTGTAATATTTGGGTGTAAATAGGTATTAATTAATAGTAAAATGTTCTTTTGTATTTGTTTTATTTAAACACTTACTCAAGTATACATGTGTTAGCTGAATGGTTCGACGCTTGTGTGTCTACTGGGAAGGTCTTATCTTCGAATGTGCATCAGGAGGATAACCGACCTAGGTTCCCAGGTCGATCCATGATGTAACTGGTACCAAGAAATATAGATACCAAGGGAAGTAAAGACGGACGGATTGATTATGACAACGCGATGGTTTCTATCACACACGCTCTTTTTTTTATTCTCATCGGGACCGTCGAGGTCCGTTGTTGAGCATTTTACTGTGTGAGTAGACAGAAGCACTTATGAGGGTGTCCCGCGGGGAATTAAAAGTACTCTGACTTACCAGAACAGCGTATAGATCGGTCGCTATCCTAAGAATGGCTGGTCGCCTGTCAAGAACACCGCACAAAGTATGGCGATTACCAAGGGATCTCCGTAAACTACACTCGCGAACTGAACGTTTCGTCCGCGAAACAGGTCCACAACTTTTAGACAGCTTGGCAAATAGCTTGACCCTTTCACCACAAAGAACCCCCCCCCCCACCCACCCACCCTCCTTCCCCTCTCTTCTGCCCGCAGGTCCTTTTTCCTCGACCAAATTTACGAATAAGTGAATCCCCTGTCTCTTTCAAAACTTTGAAAACCACCGAAATAGTCATAGGGACGCAAAAGTAAATTATTTTTCAATTAACTTCATACAATTAAACGCATTTTGTGAACCATTGAAGACGTCTTAAACACGAATAAACAAGTGTATCCCGTTGATCTTCACAAAAGTTTAAGAGCCACTGAGAACGTCGTGAAGATGCATAAGCAAACTACTTCCCCATACCCTACCCAAAAGAAAAAAACAAAAATCATAAAAAGACATTTCCTAATCTTAATTCATATAGGCAAATATGTGGTTATCACTTCGATAAACTCGTTATAAAAATGACAATTACATTAATCGGTGAACTGACATAAAGAAATCCATATCATATTGACACAAACGGTTTAACCGGATGCTGTATTGAATTGTGAGACAATTTAACAAGTGCTGTCTGTTCGCATTAGTCTATGTCATTCTCAAGAAACCATCAGATGCAGATGCCAAATGTGGGCTCACTGCCCATAGATTATAATCAACATGACCGAATCGGTTTTTGTAATTCATTTGTTTTATTATCGTCTGTGTCTGTGGGAATAAATGTCTTTACGATCCTATCATTTTTAGCAGTATGATTTCATCTTATTGTTTATGCTTTTTTTTTTTTAAAGGAAAGCCTTTCTCTTTGCATTTGGTAATTTTTGTTGTAAAGAATAATAGGTATATTTACTAGTGTGTGTGTGTGTGTGTGTGTGTGCGCGCGTGCGCGTGTGTGTATGTGCGCGCGTGCGTGCGCATACACCAATGCATTGTCAATAATCTTAATTCCTACAATTGACAGGTTTGCATTCATTCGTGAACATGCATGCTTCCTTAGCTGACCAAGGCTTCTCCATTCACCCTTTTTCACCTTTAAAAAAGTGTTTGACGCGTTTACAGCTTGTCTGCATCTGCGCTTTTTAGCCCAATTATTGGCTGTCAGCAATCCCCTAATTAGTCGCCTTTTACGACATGCTTGTTAAAGGTCAGTGGATCTTTTCTTTCTCCTCATCCCTAAATACGGGGAACTCACACTGTGACGACTGAGCCGACCTGGAAGGATTGAAAAATAATGTCCTTGTTGGAGGAGAACTGATAATCGGACAGGTCATTACGTACATGGTCCTCAGAACGACTGCCGCGATTTGTAGCTGTTATTATACCGGAAGTCTTTAATGGATATACACATGGGAGTTTTTAAATGTTCCTATGATTTCCAGTAGTATAATTTCACTTTTTTGTAATTTTTTTTTTTTTAAGGAATCGCTTTTCTCTTTGTATATGGTAATTTTGTTTTTTAAGAATGTTAGCCATATGTCGGTGTATTTATTAGTGTGTGTATGTGTGTGTATGTGTGTATGTGTGTGATAAAAGATACAGTTCTCCCCATCCCTAATTATGGGATCATGAGACCTAAACAATGGGACTGCTGGATTGCTCTGGAAGACTGAAAAACATTTTTTTTTTTTTTTTAGGACAACTGATAATCGTGCAGGTGGTTTAGTAGAGAGTCAAGGAGAATGATTGCCGTAGTTTGTAGCTAGGCGTTTTCAAATGTTCTGAAAGGTCTGGTACTTTAGACTTCCCTTAGTACACTTCAATGTGGGCCCAGTGTGCAGCTGTGGTGATGTTTAGATCGTATTCAGTCCTCCTACCACATCTTCTGAATCGTGTCTAGAGTAACATTTAAAGGTGCTGCAGCCAACCTTTCTTAAAACGTGCTGGACGTTCCTCATCTTCTAACAGCAAAAATAGTTCTCGTCCTTTTTAGAAAGAAATTTTTCGTTAATCGAAGAGCTACTCCGGCTCTGCCGGGGGCCGCAATATAGCCTGGCCATAAATATGGCCTAAAGGCTGAACGCGGTTTCTGGGTCCTCTCCACGGTGATTCTCACCCACATAGTGGTACATTGTGTCATCGGGTGTTTATCGTTTGTGTGATGTCCTGGTGGGGTAGAAAGTCAGTAAGTCCTCATTTTTTTTTCAGTGTCGTTTTAAAGCCTTATGGCCACACCAGGCCACACGAAGTTGTCAACTTTACTGAACATTTTAAGACGTCACGCGTGTATTTTTCATTAAATACTTCATTTGTAATAACATTTTAAAATCCTGACAATCGTTTTCAATGACCCTGTACGATAGGCAATGATTTACTGCATCGTGCACCGCAGAGCTTTACAGTCACGAAACAGCTGCACATCCTATTCAGGGCGTAGCCACAAAAACGCCTAGTGTGGTTTTACCAGACAGTTTTTACGTTCATTAGTTCATAGTCACGAAACTGGGCTTATTTGACTAAGTCTTCATAACGGTCGGCTCTGTGGCTAAGTCGATGCGAACGCTTCGTGATGCCGGGTGCCGGGTTCGATCCCAGCTGCCGGCCATGCGTCTTGCGTTGGTTTCGACAGTGGTATCAAGAAAGCCGACCGTCTAGAAAGCAATGGCAAAATATTGGACGTAATTTGCCTAGAAAAACCACAACAGCAATGGGCTGTTGGGGTTCGTTCTGCAACGTCCTGTAAAGGATACGCAACTAACCTCCTCATTCATAATGAGCTCAACTGGCCGGTTCGGCACCACTTGGGGGTGTATTGATGACAAGCTAGATGTTGTGAGGGCCTTTTGGAGACGAGTAAACAGTGTGGAGGCACAAATAGATCATTGCGGTCTGTCACATATCACTCCTGTCGCGTGCCTGATTTAAGGATTTCTCCTTAAGAACCAACAGCACTCTGAAATAATTATGTTGAGTCGTTGGCTCGTACTGGTCTAAGGGATGCCCCGTGGCCAATATACGCTCAACTTATTTCAGGAGTAGGGCAACTCAAGTCTTGACACTACAAAATATATAATATTCTTAGGCACATTTGGCTGGACACCCCCACTACTATAAAAAGATAGCCCCCAGGTTATGATAGTCTACTATCATAACCATGTTAACACATATACCACTTATTGCTCACACAATCATCAAAGCTAGACAGTTAGAATGGTAAAATAGAGACACCTAAGTCAGCCATGCAAATGAATGTATGTAATAAGTACAATATATATACATGTATTAATGAATAGATTCTCATATATATAATGTTCATGACTGGAACTCAGGAATGTCAGTGACACTCAACCCACAACCCAGATATTGAAGCAGTCAAATTTAGGTTCAGAAAAGTACATGAGTTCATCACTGGAATCACGAGGAGCTGTGAGAAGAGAGCATGATGGTAATTAATAGATCACTTATCCCAGTTCGTAGGTCGATGTTCCCCTCAGTCCATGGTGATTCGACTGTAATTGACTCAGGTATCTATGCCTCTAGTTGATCTGGTACCAGTACCATCGAGGACACACGAACTGCATAGGAACTCAACAAGTCTCTCTCACAGGTCAGGTCACAAAACTGCCTCAGAGCCCAACCAAGCTCTTGAAGACTGGTTCTCTAGATTGATGACACAGATGTCTGCAAATGTCCACTCGTCCTGGAGCTCACAAACACGCTCTTGCCACGTTGAGGTGGTGGCACAAAGGGCAGGACTTCCGGTTATGCTTGGTGCATAGAATGGTATGGGTAGGTGGTTGCTGGCTGGACTGTGATTCGTCTGCCTGATCTCTAAAGAGGTATCATCACAAGCTTAGGAAATCTTTCAAGATAGAAATGGAACTTTGAATGCGCCAAATTTCTACATCGACTGTATACACGTCTTGACACTTTGGGATCAGGAGAAAGAATGATTTTTTTCAAAATCAAACTGGCGACTCTAGAAAAGAAGTTCCCTTGTATTCCTGCCTAAGGAGTGAACCGGTTTACAGGAATTTCTAAATAAAATACCTGAATTCGCCAATCTATAGTTGCAAGTTTGAAAATGAATATTTATCAAAGCAACTAGACGGTCTGGAAATTAATATTCTACCCGATAAAGGTATAGATCAATATAAGGGACTATATACCCTTCCGGACTGGTTTAAGTTTCAAATGTGACTGTCCGCGAGGGAAATCAAAGTCGCGACTCGTCCATTGTGTAGAGTGGCTGCTCACCTCACGACACGGTCTAGGGAGAATGGCGCTGCAAGGAGTTACCAGGGGATCTGGCCAACGCTCAACACTTAAGGGAACAATGAGACGGATATACAATCAGACGGTTAATGGTATGATCGGAATCAGAACTCTTCTTTGATGCTGAAGATGGGGACTGGGCACTCATGGGAGTGTGCCCAGTGCTGTGATGTTGATTCCTTAGTCAACATTCAACATTCAAAATGTTTCTTGAGCTGGACACATTTTAATCGTTCACTGCAAGGTGCCAAGATGAAAGTATACTACGAAGAGTAGTGTTATTATGCAACTTTCTGAGCAGTTAAATGAATGTCATGCTCAGATTAAAAACACATAACCACCCCACCTTGACTACGCCCAGTTTTTGTAATAATATACATTTGAAATATAATTAAATTGTCTCCAGGTTGCCAAACAAGCAGATGTTTAACCTGTAAATATTTAATCTTTTATCTATAGTTGGTTTTCACTCTAGCTGTCGAAAGACAAAGTCTACATTTCGTAACGGCATAGTCAAATCTTTTTTCAGTCTCACACACATACACACACACACACACACATATATACAGGCATATATCCATATTTGTTACGGATGAATGGATGGTTGGGTGGGTGGGTGTGTGTGGTGTGTGTGTGCGTGTGCGCGTGCGTGCGTGTGTGTGTGTGTGTGTGCTGTGGGTGTATTTAATTGTTGTTAGGGCGTGAATTGTGTGATATTTGTGTATACGTGTTGGACTATTTGTGTGTATGTGCGTGCGTGTGTGTGTGAGTGTGTGTGTGTGTGTGTGTGCTGTGGGTGTATTTAATTGTTGTTAGGGCGTGAATTGTGTGATATTTGTGTATACGTGTTGGACTATTTGTGTGTATGTGCGTGTGTGTGTGTGAGTGTGTGTGTGTATATACTGTGGGTGTATTTAATTGTTGTTAGGGCGTGAATTGTGTGATATTTGTGTATACGTGTTGGACTATTTGTGTGTATGTGCGTGTTTGTGTGTGAGTGAGTGTGTGTGTGTGTGTGCTGTGGGTGTATTTAATTGTTGTTAGGGCATTAACTGTGTGATATTTGTGTATACGTGTTGGACTATTTGTGTGTATGTGGATAGTGTTACGTATGGTGTGGATGTCTTTGTATGCAGCGGGTGTGCAAGTGTGTGTATGTGTGGATATGTGGTCTAAATCACTATCAAGTGGATCTCTGAAACTGGCCTGAGCTGACAGATCGACCCAGTATAAAATATATACCAGAAAAAAAAAACCAGGAAGTTGAAAAGCTAAAAGTGATATTGGCAAGAATACATAAATAGTACCATTTGATCTATGAATAACTGGTGTTAGTACAACATGTCCTATACGCATCTCCTCAAGCTCTTTATTTGTACTGACTCTCAAATCTGCTGAGTGAGACAGATCACCTAAGGGTCGACTCTAGTGATCGAATCAATCAATCAGCATAAGCGACGGGAAACGCCATGTCAAACCGCATTTTGGCAGAAGCCAATTTAAGGATATGGCAAGCAATCAATCAGGCTTATACTAAGTCCTAGGAAAACAGTCTGTAATTCTTGTATTTTTGTTTCAGAAGATAATGATTGCTATGTTTAAAACATTTACGTTCAACCATTGTAGGCACTAACTAGCTCGTCGTCAATCAATCTAATGTCCCACAATAAGGACTAGATGCTCTCCGAGTGGGTGCTGGAGCCCTATTGTGAGGGTGGTGGGGGGGGGCCTCACTGCCTCCATAATTAGCATGTCGAAAAAGTCGACTAATTAAGGGTCTTCTTTGAATTCGGAGTGATTCTGCCCGAGATGCAAGGAACCAACAGTCTGCATCTAAATAAGTCAGATCTGTAAAATGGGATGTGTACGCAAAGCTGAAGTTCTAGAACAAGAGTCAATTTTAGAGTTGGACGAACACCAGAACTTTCCGCTGGATTTACAGCAGGTGAAAGCATAGCAGAAGAAAGCTGGCTTCAATGGACCTCCAACCAACTCTGTTCGTCGTGGTATGCATTCTTTCTGTAATGCTTTCTCCTACTTGCTATTAACTTGTCTCTCCAGTGTGGTAAGTAAAGAAAATTGTGACGACTGGGAAGGTCAACGGTAAAAGAGAGAGAAGCAGACCGAGAGAGAGAGATAATGACGGATGGACTGCGACAGTAGTGCGGAGGGATTTCATCGGTGGAACTGATCCAGAGGAAAAAGGACCGAGATCTGTGGAGATTCATGTAACGCCTAGGCCAGTCGGCAGAGAACATGATGATGATGATAAAATAAGGCAAATGACCCTTTTCCCACGCCTTGGGGCGTATTGGGCATATAGGGCTAGACCTATACTTTACAGACCAGTCGGCACTGGGTGGAAAGTTTCTTTTGTGCATCCTTCATTCGTATCCGGCCAATATGCGCGGCATTTATTTTTTTAAATTTTAAAATCACACTCTGGCTGTTAATGGGGGCCCCATTTATAACCTACTGGTTCAACTGGGTTTCTGGGACTTGCGCCCGGGCGATTCTCATCCAAATGGTGGCGCTTTGTGACACTGGGTGTTTATCTCTGGTCGTGCAGTTCTGGCGGGGGTTAAACGTCAATCGCCGCAGTGGTCAGCATTCCGCCGCCAGCCCTTTTTTTTTCTTCCCTGGACTGTACCTAGTATCCGTTAAAGCATGAGTCGACCTGGGAGCCAAGGCTATTTTTGAAACAAAAGCGACCCATCGGGAACTGAACCCGAGACCTTCGGATCCGCAGGCTAGCGTCCATCCGTTACACCACGACGGTTCCTTTTTTTTTTTTTTTTTTTTTTAATAAGAGCAAGATATTAAAAAATACGGCTTTTTAATGTCAGTGGCGTCTCAAATGGTGAGATGTTATTTTTATATATATATATATATATATGGTAATTTATACGATAGTCTCTCCATTTACACACAACCGGTTGTAGGGCAACTCCATTGTTAAGTTGGTTGGACTACTCTACCCATGTCGAGGTTATGGATGTCGCAGTCTGTTGTTGTCTGGCATTTTCGTTTTTATTTCCGAGAAAGAAAAGGTCTGTGACATATGTTTTGTCACTCTCTGGGGAGGGTGGGGGGGGGGCTAGGAAAGGGGGGGGGGTTGTTGGTTAGACCCAGTATCTAAATGTTTTAGAAGTGTTAAAAGGTCTGGCATGGTGAAATAAACAACACGCGGTATGAGCACAGGTGCGGAATATCCCCGTGACCTTGTGTGAAAGTCGGATTGCTCGAGGCCGACCTATCAGGGGTGAGGTGGTCAGTAGGTCGTCCAATGAGAAGCGAGCTAGTGTGTAGCGGTGTGTAAATGGGGAGGCCAGCGTAAAATTTACCATATATATATATATGTAAATACTAGTCGACACTCCGTGTGTGACGCGATGAACATCACGCCGTCTACCTTTACTTTTCAAGAAACTACATGGAATGTAACTTAGACTGAAGTTTGTTGAAAAATTTCGTCTTGGTGTGGATTAGAACCCAAGAGCTTTGGACTGGCAAGCAAGCGACTAGTGACTACTCCACTACAGATCCCTTTTTATGTGAGTATTGTGTCCATTTTTGTTTCTGAAAAATATAACCGATTCTTCTGCCCTGGGGTAGGAGCCTGTCCTACTACTAGGCGCGTCCACTAGGTGGCGGATGGTGGAAATATTGAATAAGTGGCCGTAAGAGGCGCCATAACCTTCTTCTCCCCCCCCCCCCACCCAACCCCCCCCCCCCCCCCCCCCCCCCCCCCCACCCCGCTGCCTTACAGGGTAAGTCTCCATAAACAAATATTATTTAAGTCAAACCACATACAAACCAGCGGCGTCCGTGGCTAAGGCGTTGCGAGTCCGACTCGTAAGCTAGCATATCGCGATCGAAACCCACTGCAGGCTGCGTGGATTTTTGTCGTGGTATGGGACGTCGCAGGTCGACCCAGCCTAAAATGGGTACCAGGATGGGCTGTCCTGGGAAAGTAAAGACAGCCGGCGTAATGCTGACTACATTACCCACAGAGTGCTGATGGTCTGTAAAAATATGGGACGCTCTGCCCATATGCCCAATGCGCCGAAAGGCGTGAAAAAAGAACTTTACTTTTTTACTTTTACATACAAACCGGCGGAAGGTAAGTGGAAACCACGGCTGTTTTAGTCCTAGAAAATCATGCCTGGAAACATAAGATACAGCGCCGCGGGAAGGAATAATGTGCGATCCTTTGCACCTTGGCTGGCATTGACCTTGTCCTGTCGTGAAGACGTAAAGTGCCTTTAATGTTGTGGATCCATTTTTTTCTGGCCGTCCTCTTGTAGCTAATCTTCTGAGATGCAGTGCCTGTGAGGATATTTGATGTTACATTCTAGCGAAATGGCCAAATCTTCTTGGCCTACTGAATCTGGATAAATCTAGTACAAGGTGCTGTTCCCACAAACTGTCTGATTGAACCACTCACTATTCACACGATCTAGGATGGTAAGGCTGACGGATTTTCTTAGTCATGTCAACCAGCATAGAGTGAGTTTGCGTCTATAGGCTTTCGATAATTTTTATGTTTCGGACTGGTTTATCTTCTTTGGATACCATCAATGTTCGCATTTTGTTGAACATCTTTCTTTTTTTCCATTTCTATTTCCCAGGTCAAATTCAGGATTTTGTCTTTTAATAAAGTTGCACTTACCTTCCATAACGTAGACAAGAGAGCCCACATCTCCCTCTTTAATAATGATTGAGTCTTTTGGATTCTCAACTGGATACATGCAATCTACTATCTCCCTGATCTGTCCCATGTCCAGATTTTTCATAAAGTCGTTGTCTAGAATTGCTTGTTTAATCAGTTCTTTGGAGCTGAAAAAAACAGTAAAAAATATATAGATATATATATACAACATATAAAGGGAGACAGCAGATTTACATATCTACAAAGTTGGAGGAGATTCATCCACAGTTAAGTGATTGTCACATCTGTCTACTACGTAGAAGGTCCAGGGTTAAGACCCCACTGATGTTGAAGCTGCCGTTGTGTTAGGGCTACCCAATATGGTGTGTGTGTGTGTGTGTGTATGTGTGTGTGTGCAAGTGTTTGTGTGTGTGTGTGTGTGTGTGTGTGTGTGGAGGAAGGGAGGAGAAGGTGGCGAAAGAGAGAGCGTGAGTTGAAATTAGAAAATGGGACATAATTATACTATGCAAAGATAGATAGGGGATTATATTAGCTCAAGACGCACAAATAACTGAAGCCATAACACTTTCACAGTCACAGTTTCGACTAGGAACCCGACTTGCTTTAATTTCTTTTTTAATCTCACATATTGAAAACAGGAACCTTTGTAATATCGCAGCAGCATGCATCGATGTCAGTGCGATGATTCATTCCAAAGTTTGTCATAATCCTGGCACAAACACACAATGACGATAAGAAAGTGTTCTGACATCAATGAATCCCGTCTCTATTGCGTGTGCCATCAATTAAATGATCGTCAAAATAAACCAGCCAAGTCTGTGTTTTGTTGTGCTGGCAAAACGTGACAGTGAAAATTCATATCGTTGTCCTCAATCCCTGATACGGGGGGAAAAAAATCATTAACGTTTAATTCCAGATTGGTTAACTCTTTGTGGATTTGGTTAAAACAAAAAAATTGTATAAGTATTTTTATTAATTAAACTTTCGGTTCTTGGTGTTTCTGGTGAAGTAGTATAGAGGTAGCTTCATTGTGTGTCACCGGGGCCCTCACGGGAATCAAAGGATAGTGACACTGCATCTTACCAGGCATGTCGTAAGAGGCGACTAAGGGTGAGGTTAGGCTTCTGGTAAACTAGCCAGACTGTTTTTGTTGTGATGACAAAACGTGACACTGCACATTCGTATTGTTGTCCTCAGTCCCTGATACGGAAAAAATAATAATTAACGTTTTACTCCAGATTCGTTAACTCTTTGTGGATTTGATCAAAGCAAAATTTATTTACAAGTGTTTTTGTTAGTTAATTATTTGTGTTGAAGATAAAATCTGGTATCTTACTGGTTTTTTTTTTTTTTTTAACATAAAGATCGTCTTCGTTGCAGATCTGGCATTACCAAAGGTGCTCCGATCTCCCCCGAGCATGTCTCAGTAATGTGTATGTCTCAAAAAGTGTTTTAGGCTAACTACTCTCATTCTGTTCTGGCTGATGTAATGGCGGGTGGCTCTCATATGGTTTTCTTGTCTGGTTATTCCAACTGATACATCCAGGATACGTGGTCTGTTTAGCGAAGAATCTTGTTCCATGACATTGAAAATCTCACAATGTTTACTCTCTCTCTCTCTCTCTCTCTCTCTCTGTCTCTCTCTCTCTCTCTCTCTGTCTCTCTCTCTGCCCCCCTCTCTCTCTCTCTCTCTCTCTCTGTCTCCCCCCACCTCTCACTCTCTCTCTCTCTCTGTCTCTCTCTCTGTCTCCCCCCACCTCTCACTCTCTCTCTCTCTCTCTGCCCCCCCCCTCTCTCTCTCTCTCTCTCTCTCTGTCTCCCCCCCTCTCTCTCTCTCTCTCTCTCTCTCTCTCTCGCTGTCTCCCCCCAGCTCTCACTCTCTCTCTCTCTCTCTCTCTTTCTCTCTCTCTCTCTCTCTCTCTCTCTCTCTCTCTCTCTCTCTCTCATGGCATTGATGATGTCTCTACTGTCTATAGTTGGCCCATTCTTGATTTTTCATACTGCCAGCCAGAGCGTGTGCACTCTCATTGCCTTTCGCACAAGTATACTATGTGTCAAAAAATGCCGATTGTCGACACAAAGTGCCACCGTATGTTTGTTTAAATGGATCTTAAAAAGGATTGCAAAAGATAGGTAAGAGAAAAGATAGGAAATGCAACCCCAAAAACCGCCATAAAATGTAGGTTAGCTTTACAAAATAACTTATAATAATCAAAGTGATGCCGTTGTGGCGTTTACTTTCATCAGCAGAACAACCAACAAACGATGACTGCCATCATTATCATGTGTCGTTTCGGTTAGTTTACCCTGTCATGTATTACACGATCATCAGAATCATGGATCAGATCAATGTTCTTATCTCGCACCATCTATGTGGCCAAGCCACCCAGGTATTTTTCTCTTTACATTACTATTACTTTGGCTCTCTTGACATCAACATTGCCAGTTGTCACAAGTTGTCAATCCATTTCTTCTCAAAACATATCCAGAATAACCACGACTGTCTTGGTTGAGCTGTTCTAATCATTGTACGGCTTTCTTATGTCTCTATAGACTGACTGGCTCTGCACCACTTGGTGGTGAATTGATGTATGACAAGTTAACTACTATGAGACCCCTTTTAGAGCAAGTGAACAGTG
Source organism: Candidula unifasciata (assembly GCA_905116865.2). Taxonomy (NCBI): domain Eukaryota; kingdom Metazoa; phylum Mollusca; class Gastropoda; order Stylommatophora; family Geomitridae; genus Candidula; species Candidula unifasciata. Next base: position 17,842 of record CAJHNH020000444.1, on the reverse strand, counting down.
CGAAGGCATAGATAGATCATACCGGTCTAAGGAGAATGGCGCTGCAAAGAGTTACCAGGAGATCTGGCTGACGCTCAACACTTAGGAAAAGAGTGAGACAGATATACAATCAGACGGTTACTGGTGCCGTCGGAACCCGAACTCTTCACTTGCTGCTGAAAATGGGGACTGAGCACTTATGGGGTTGCCCCGAGTGCTGTGATGTCGACTGTTAATTCAACATTCAACAAAATTTTACATGTCTGTCTCTATGAGGACTGCTTCGTTTATTTTTATATTCTTCTATGATATTCTTAGCATTTGTCTCAGATGACATTTCTGTGCCGCGAGTAAATGTTTTCACAGCTTAACGCGCAATTAACAAAACAGTATCTAAATAGCATTTAAAACTATATATCAGCGAAGCTATAAAAATAATAACAAGAAACGGAATTATAAAAACAAAATTAAGCACGAAACTAAAAACTGCGCCAAAAATTATAACTCGATGGCAATATGTACACAATAAATTACTCAGATGCACGTGTGCAAATGGGAAATGAAAAATACAACAAAAAACAAAACAAAAACAAGCAATAAATAACAATAAGTAGCTTGTATATACAGGCATCTCTAATAAAGGAAAGCGAAAAATAACAAGTTAAGTTTGTTAACTGCAGTTTAAAAAAAAAATCGGTATCAGTTAAACACTCAGCAGATATGTAGTCATTAGGCAGGTGATTCTGTTTGACTGTGAATTGGTGATTCCTCATATATTCTAGTGAAAGCATATGCAAATCACTGACTGACTGACTGACTTTCTACCCCACTAGGACATCACACAAGCAATCAACACCCGGTGACACAAAGTGCCACCATGCGGATGAGGATCACCGTGGAGAGGTACCAGAAACCACGTTCAGACAATTGGCCATATTGATGGCCTGCCTATATTGCGGCCCCTGGCAAAAGCCAGAGTGGGGCTTCAAATAAGAAAAAAATTACGTCCTGAAAAGGACGTAAGTATGTTTGCTAATAGGTCCTTTTATACGGATGTGAGAACTGGACTCTCACTACGGAAATGGAAAGGATTATTCAGGCTTTTGAACATACATTCTTGAGACGAATTCTACGAACTAGCTACTTACAACAACAACAACAAAAATAAGAACAAATATGTGAGGGAGAACATAGGCAAATTCACAGAACATAAGGAGCCTTTCCTGTCAGTGGTGAAACGTCGCAAGCTAGTTCAGGCACGTGATGCGACACAATCTGATCGCAATGATTATCTTTTAAGGAACATAAGGGTGTTGTCTAAAAACTAGGACGTTCGCTTCCTGGCGGAGCTGGGAAAAAAAACGACATTGGCTCCTGGGTGCAGTCCCGGGAAGTGGAGGCGGCCGGTGTGATGCTGACCACATCACCCATCTTGTGCCAATTGGTCTATAAAATATAGGTCTAGCCCTACATGCCCGATACGCCTAAAGGCGCAGAAAAGGGACCTTTACTTACCTTTTTTAATAAGAAGAGGACGGCAAAGAAGAAATTAGAACGACACCATCAAGAAATGGACGTGACTAAATTACTAAAAACTTGTACTGCAAGCAGAAAACAGAAAAAGATGGCTGGATTTGTGTGCTAGTGCTACCATCGATACATCTTCACGACCATAACGGAAGACTGCAGTACTGCTCATTATAAACTTTTTATCAAGTTTCTTTTCGCCTGTTGCGTAGGATTATATTTTAAAACTTATTTCCGGTAAGCTATTGAGGTGACACTTTGCACATACGCTTTGTGGGTGATAGTGTAATGCGGTGGGAAAATATTCCTCAAAATCATAATAATAACAATTCAGGGTTTTAGGTTATATTCTAAAAAGACAATAAGGGACCCTTGTTAAGTCAGGGGCGCGTAGGGAATATAATGCAAGACCCATATTTATATAGATGAATCGGGATTCGGTGGGATAATTTTCCTTCTACTTTCACCTTTAACAGGGAGGTTGGCAGGACGTTTTAAGTATTACAGCAGGCCTGCGATATGTGCCCCTTTCGTCCAAATACATCCGACTTTAGCAAAGCCTTCATTTGTCGCCATTTACGATATGCTTGTTGGATCTGCCTAACACCCCACCCCTATCCCTTATCCCTCGTTACGTTTATAAACCAACTTTCTCCGTTGTTCAGTCCTTCTAGAATGCCCGTTGAATATCAATGTTCTTTTCTCCTTGAAGATCATTGTTCTTTTCTCCTCCCTTATCCATGGAATTCTAGTGATTCTGTAACATTTCAGCTCAAACGTGCTCACGTTATCCGATGGAAAACCTACTCTGTCGCAAGTTTAAACACATCAACCGTGCTGCATCCAAAAGGGCATAAATCGATTTTTGTAAAGAAATTTGTTAGAGAACGGAGGTAATTTCCGCACATTGTTTCAGAATATCAATTTATCTCCATAATATATTCCTCTCAGTCTTCTAACGATCTAAGCTTCACTTGTTACTGAAGCGCTTTTTCAAGAACCCATCAAGCAAACGATATTTTTATTGCATAGAACCTTTACAAGCTGAATTTGTTGAAGCCAGGCGCGAAGAGCCAACGAGTTCGTGTACTTTATAAACTCGAAAGTATATGAACCAAGAAAGAGCGGACAAGATACACAGAACGCGTATAGATTATCTGTGCACATGACTCAGAGAGTGTGTCAAAACTCAATAAAAAGTGCAGCGTGATGTTGTAGTAATCGGGTATTATAGCTGTCAATCCATTTTTTGGTAAAAATTGCACTTGACACACGGTAGTTTGTGATTCGCTTCGTTTCTCGTAATGTGTATGTGGGTGTGTGGGGTGTTTCTGTAAGTGCGTGTATGCAAAGAGAGAGAGAGATATAGAGAGAGATAGATAGATAGAGAGAGAGAGAGAGAGAGAGAGAGAGAGAGAGCAGACACAGAGAGATGGAGAGAGAGATTTTGTAGCAGCTAATACATATTATTTTACGTTGAAAGCTCTGATTTTTTTGGGAAATGAATCAAATGTAAATCGGTATACTTGCATGCATTGCTACACATCTATATATCTAATTATATCCATGTCTGCCTACCTACTGCTATTGCCTGCCTATCTTTCTGTATGTCTGTTTCTCTGTGTACGTCTGTCTGCATGCTGTCTTTTAACAATGTACTTACCTCTCTAGCTACACACATTTCTGTCTGTTTAATGAAAAAAGAAAACGCCTAGATCAGGCAACGTTCTAACAATAGGTTAAATGTATATTATTGCAGGCTATTTTGTCACACACACCAGCTCAGTAGCAGATGCTGATGACATCCTAAGGCCAATGAAATGGCATTATACATTCATAGATATATTTTTTTTTACGTTAGCAGAACCATAAGGATGGAACACCTGGAGTACGTCGTAACAGCGAAACACCTAATGGGAAGCGAGACCGAGAGAGAGAGAGAGAGGGGGGGAGGGGAAGGGAGAGAGAGAGAGAGAGAGAGAGAGAGAGAGAGAGAGAGAGAATATGTTGACAGTTTGGAAATAAAGTCTATTAGAGCAACGGTGGCATAGTGGTTAGTTAGATTGTCTGTCGAGACTGTGGAACAGATTCGACCCTAAGGCATACTTAGAAGTGGCAGCAGTGTTTTAAGCCTGGTTCTGGTGTCAACCAGCCTTCTACTGGTATCCACACACACACACACCAAAAAAAGTTCTGGAATTTTCTGTAGAAGAAATGCGACTATGAAGTTTAATGGCCATCCTGTCACATTCGAGGTGCTAAATACTATCTCAAGACCTGCAATTTCACAAGCCCGCAGCCTTATCTGCTTATTACTCTATGCAGTGTCCCTTTCTCTCTGTTCGCCCTCTTATTTTAGAAACAACAGTAAATTGGGCATTCCCACCTGAGGTGTTCTTAACTACATAAAGTTATGTTAGGGCAGTTTTTTTTTTTTTTTTTCAATCTCTGATGGTACACAGCGCTTTTTTTTTTTTAATGCATACATTTTCGAGTGCTACTGTAAAAGACACTTTGTGCAGAATATCACCACTTTTTGTTTTAAATTCTATTGTTATTATCATCATTATCGCCATCATTTCAATTTTAAAAAGCTCTGTTTACTAGTTTGCCGTTTCATACTGCATTCTCATTTCAATTTACTTCCCCTTGCAATACATCCGCTTATTTGGAAAGAAATGCAAAATATAGACTTCTTTTTGGGGACTAATTCCGGCAATAAATTCAGACTCGTATCACTTGCCTACGACAAGCAAACTTCAAGACTTAAAAAACTGACTGGAAAATTGGACCACCCTGTCTTGTGACCCGTAAGAAAACAATTACCCCGCGGCTGTATGTTACTAAGTGCCAATCTGGAAACTAGACGTAACATACTAGAAAGCAGAGTGCAAACCGTATTTTGTACTTGCTGACAGTGCAGTCTATTGGATAAGATGTGTTTTCTTCCTATCTCACTTTAGCAGTGACACCTTGAGGGCAGCTGGCCACTGCTTGAACGATTGGCTCAGTTAGCAGTTGGTCCTTCTATTATTCTTCAGCTCATAGCGAGCGCTTTGCTTTCTTTTTTTTTTTTTTTTTTAAATACAAAATTTCCGTTCGATTATATTTCAAAACTATTTTATGGTAAGCTATTGGGTTGACATTTTGCATACATGCTTTGTGGGAGATAACGCAATGCGGTGGAAAAAAAGATTCCGCAAAAATAATAATTATTATATTATTATCATCATTAAAAAATTGCATGTTCGTTTTCGATATTTAATGTTGTATGTAGCTACTGGATCATATAATGGGTATATATATATATATATATATACTAGGCCTTTCCTCTGACATACCCAAATCTCATACTTCATCGTTACACTCCACATCTCACCTCGGATGCCGTAGATTAGCCAAATCCTCCTTTTGTTTTTGTAGTGGCATTGTCAATCCTCATTCAGAACGCGTTAAACATTCCAAAACGATGACTATTCTAATGTGCACGACATGATTCTGATCAATGAAGCCCCAGCTCTAGCAGATGACGTGCTCTGGAATCATTTTGCATGTGCTTTACTGGTCTATCTCCCATGTGATGTACGGTGCTATTCTATCTCCCATGTGATGTACGGTGCTATTCTATCTCCCATCTCATATTCTCTACTACTCTATCTCCCAGCGTATGTGCTCTACTATATCTCCGAGCTTGAGTGCTCTGCCACTCTATCTCCCAACTGACGTGGGTTACTGCTCTATTTCCCAGATGATTTTCGTTACTGCTCTATCTCCCAGCTGATGTGCGTTACTAGTCCATCTCCCAGCTGATGTGCGTTACTGCTCTATCTCCCAGCTGATGTGCGTTACTGCTCCATCTCCCAGCTGATGTGCGTTACTGCTCCGTCTCCCAGCTGATGTGCGTTACTGCTCTGTCTCCCAGCTGATGTGCGTTACTGCTCTGTCTCCCAGCTGATGTGCGTTACTAGTCCATCTCCCAGCTGATGTGCGTTACTGCTCTGTCTCCCAGCTGATGTGCGTTACTGCTCCATCTCCCAGCTGATGTGCGTTACTGCTCTGTCTCCCAGCTGATGTGCGTTACTGCTCCATCTCCCAGCTGATGTGCGTTACTGCTCCATCTCCCAGCTGATGTGCGTTACTGCTCTGTCTCCCAGCTGATGTGAGTTACTGCTCTGTCTCCCAGCTGATGTGCGTTACTGCTCTGTCTCCCAGCTGATGTGCGTTACTGCTCTGTCTCCCAGCTGATGTGCGTTACTGCTCTGTCTCCCAGCTAATGTGCGTTACTGCTTTGTCTCCCCGCTGATGTGCGTTACTGCTCTGTCTCCCAGCTGATGTGCGTTACTGCTCTGTCTCCCAGCTGATGTGCGTTACTGCTCTGTCTCCCAGCTGATGTGCGTTACTGCTCCATCTCCCAGCTGATGTGCGTTACTGCTCTGTCTCCCAGCTGATGTGCGTTACTAGTCCATCTCCCAGCTGATGTGCGTTACTGCTCTGTCTCCCAGCTGATGTGCGTTACTGCTCTGTCTCCCCGCTGATGTGCGTTACTGCTCTGTCTCCCAGCTGATGTGCGTTATTGCTCTGTCTCCCCGCTGATGTGCGTTACTGCTCTGTCTCCCAGCTGATGTGCGTTACTGCTCTGTCTCCCAGCTGATGTGCGTTACTGCTCTATCTCCCAGCTGATGTGCGTTACTGCTCTATCTCCCAGCTGATGTGCGTTACTGCTCTATCTCCCAGCTGATGTGAGTTACTACTTTATCTCCCAGAAGATGTGCTATATTACTCTTTTTTCCCAGATGATGTGCGTTACTACTCTATCTCATAGCCGACGTTGCTTTAGACCACTGTAGGTTGTACTTAAATGGAAAAATCCCCCCCCCCTTTCCCTCATGTGGGTTCCGGGAAGCCATTGTGGGAAGCAAAAAGAATAGATCCTCTGCCCCCTAACAAGCATGTTGCAAGAGTTGATTAATTAAGGATGTTTACTTTGAAGTCGTAGTGTATCTGCCTGAGAAGCGAGACACCAACAGACTGCATAAATATAAGCCAGGTATGTAAAACGGATGTGCACATCATGTGCCGGAACAAAACTAAGGTTCAAAAGTGGACCAAGGCCGGAACCTTCTACCGGAGTATACAATCAGTGAATATGAAGAAGACGAAGAAGAACTGATATATACAATTAGACTGACTAGACATAACTAAGCACTGGAAATTCTGCTGAACATTGAAAGGCGAAATCTTTACTTCGAATCGCACTAGACTCTTATCAACAGAAGAAGAGAATAATGGAATCAATCAAAAGCCACCAAAAACCGCACAAGACGATTACCATATTATGGAAAGACCAGGGCAAGTCGTTATTCTACGCGTTAGATGGGCACACGCGACTCTGCAGCCATCTGTACATACAATTTAAGATCGGCGAAACAGCCAGCACACATTAGGATTGGTACCTGAGACAACAGATCATGTCCTCCAAGACTGTCCCAAATACAACATTTCAAGGCGAAACTTATAGCCAAGAGAAACATCAGTTAAGGTCCAAACTTTACGGTCACTGAGTAAATTACGACAGACAGTGAAGTTCATATTAGAGAATCATTAGACTGGTGAGACTAGTAAAATACGGAAAGATACCTTTGAATTCATTTAATAACTGCATGCATACATTAAGTAACAGACAAAGGCACACTGACACGTACACTGAAAGACTTCAACATTGCAGGAATACACATGGCTGTATTTAGGCATGTACAACATATCCAGCTGGAAAGGGATGCAGAACATTTTAAAGGCAACAAAATGTAACGATACTTTTCAACAACAAAAACAACAACAACAACAACAAAGTAAAAGTTATCTGATGTCAATTTGAGCTATTTCACTCATTAATTTGCAAAGATTTTGAAAGGCAAAACCATGACAATTTGGTTCCTTTCTATAGCTATATTTTACGGAATAACTGCATTTTTTTTAACAGTATAATAGTAATACAATGTTCATTTTCTAAATTAAATTTTTATTAACATAATGAAACCCACATTAGATTAGTTTCCAGGCTTGAAAATACTATTTAAATAATGATGCTGAAGTTTAGCTTAAGCAAGAGGGAGAGCAGAAAAATGACTGCACAGGGGCGCAATATCTTCTAAATTGAGATAGGGGGTATTGTATGAAGATCGACAACAAAGCAGCAAACATACCCTAGATTGAACCCGCACTCTCAGAATCCACGCTAAGTGCACTTTTAGAAAGGAATAAGAAACACATGTGTCAGGAAACGATGGAAAACCTAATTCTGACCACACAAACCCTCATCTTGAAGCTGCAGTTTATGACCAGTCAGGTACACCCCAGCAGCCGGTATTTATTAACGTTGCTTTCATCGACGCTAGTTTTCCCAAAAAAATGTTTACAGCAACGTTCATTAGGAAAGTGATAAAACTCAAGCTGGTGGTGTGAAGAATAGAGCATAAACATGGGTGTTCCGGTTATAGATAATTAGCAGGGCTGGTTTGTAGCTGGTGTTAGTGCTTTGTACCAGGATATACCGAACACACACACTTAAATACATACTTATGTGCAATGATTCCTTGATAAAGTCGGCGTCTGTGGCTTAGGTGTTGCTAGGTAAATGTAGGGGTGTCGGTTTCAATCCCAGTTGCGGACAATTTGTCTTGCAGTGATACCGAGAGCTGACCGTTGACTCAGCAATGGCAAACTTTAGGTTAGTTGCGTATCCTTTATAGGACGTTGCAGAACCAACTCCAACAGCTCTTGACTGTTGTGTGGTTTCTCTAGGCAAATTTACGTCCAGTAGTTTGCCTTTACCTCCCTGGACGGTCGGCTTTCTTGATACCACCGTTGAAACCAACGCAAGGCGCGTGGCCCGCAGCTGGGATCGAACCCAGTATCACGGCATTACGAAGCGTTCGCATCGACTTAGCCACAGAGCCGACATAATGGCAAACTACTGAACGTAAAATTTGCCTAGAAAAAATCTCAACAGCCAAAAACAATGCTGGGGTGGGTTCTGCGACGTCCTGTGGAGAATACGCACCTAACATTGATTTACCTTCACTTTCAAATAAGTCCAACTCGGAACTCGCAATTCGTAATTTCGAGGTATCCGCTTTAATTAAAGCTGTGGGCGATTAGGCAGTAGATGCTTTACGTTGTTTTCAAAAGCGTTATCGAGAAACAACTGTCCAGAAAGCAACAGCAAACTATTGAAAGTAAATTTGCCTAGTAAAACCAAAAACCCAACAAACGCTAGAGTTGGTTCTGTAACATTCTGTAAAGTGTAAAGGATCCGTAACTAACGTAAAAAAAATGTTAGCTGCGTATGCTTTACATGACGTCGTGACTCAACCATAGCGTTTGTTGACTGATTTACTACATAATTTTAACCGTCAGTAGTTTGATATTGTTTTATAAAGGGTTTCACGCTCACACTGATGTTGATACCAACGCAACATAGTCTATGCCAAATCGTTTGCAGCTAAATAGAGCATTCTGTGTCAGAATTATGAAACTGTGTTTATTAATCTCAATTTCATGCGACGACATTGGTGTTTCTACACGATTTAAAAAAAAAAAATTACTTTTTTTCATATGTTATATAAGAAGTTACATTGTAATGTAAGAGCCTGGATACATTTGTCTTATGTAAAACTGAATAGGTAAGAAAGGGTGAGGAAATAGGAGGGGATGAAATGAGGTATCCGGATCACTATCTCGGCATGCACGTCCACTAAACATTTTGCGACAGCGGCTCATATAATCATGTTATACGGGGAAATATTTCCACTGGTAGCAAGGGGGTGTGGAGAATTGGAGAATGGGGGAAGGGGGCGAGGGATGATTCACTTCTAAATTATTTTTTAAACGAGTAGTTTGTTGCTACTTGCTTATTACGCAACTACACTATATAAAGTACACGTCTGCTGGTTTGAGTGTGTGTGCGTGCGTGTGTGTGTGCGTGTTTGTATGTTGTGTGTGAGTCTGACAGAGAGAGAAAATGATTGTTTGAGAGATAATTGTGTGTGAGAGAGTGTGGGCGTTAAGTACTCTGTGTGTGTGTGTGTATACGTGTGTGCGTATGTGTGTGGTGTGTCCGTATGTGTGTATGCGTGTATTGCACTGGTAATTTAACAATGCTTTTTTTTTAAATCATTTTACGAGTCTGTATATTCTTTCTCTATATTTTAAAAATAGCTATGCACCTTAAAATTGTGGATTGATTTTCTGATATTGTTTTTTCAAGAAGTAATACGTTTTTCCCCTTTCCAAATTTATTTCGGTTTATCAAATCTCAAGCATATCAAGAATATGTAAATGTTTTGCTAATTTTAAAAAAAAATATATATCAGTTTGTTTTGATCACTTTTTGCGTTATTTCTGCTATTTATTTAAGATAAAAATTTATTTCCGTCTTTAAAGAAAATTGATATACAGTAGAACCTCGTTTAACGAGCACCTCTCATAACGAGTAATTCGCATAACGAGCAAAACAAATTGTAAAAGAAATGACTCGCTTAACGAGCGACGTTTCGCATAACGAGTGGCGAGGAGAGGGGAAGTCCAGGATTATGCGCATGTTACATCAGTCTGTGTTTAGCAATCGTTCCAGTAGCATCGTAGTGTCGCTTGTGATCACACATTTTCTTAACTTTGTGTTATATTGTGACCAAGATTCAGTTTCTGCCTCCCAACACCACTCCGTTACTCCAGCCCTTGGACCAGCAAGTTATTTCTAACTTTAAGCAACTCTACACCAAAGCACTCTTCGAGCATTGTTTTCAGGTGACTGAAGGGACCAACCTCACTCTCAAAGAGTTTTAGAAAAATAACTTCTACATCGTTGCCTGCCTCAAGATGATCGACAAGGCGGAGGAAGGTGTTACCAAGAGAACCCAAACTACTGAAGCTTTGGCCGGAGACCGATGTCGATTTGTGACTTTGAGGGGTTCGAGACAGTACCTGTGGAACCTGTAGTCACCGAGATTGTGACTTTGGCCACTTTCATGGGATTGTAGGTGGATAACAGTGATCTCGAAGAGCTTGTGGAAGAGCACAGCCAAGAGCTGACTACCAAAGAGCTTGTGGAGTTGCATTGGGTTTCACAGCAAAAAGTTTTGAAGGAAAGTTTGTGAGAGGAGGAGGAGGAGGTAACAGAAAAGCAACAATCTTCTGGCGAATTTAAGAAATGCTGAAAGCATAGGAAACTGTTGCATCTTACATTGAGAAGCATCACCCCAATAATGAAGTGGCTATGCGTGCTGCAAATTTATTTAACGATAATGCTGTGTCGCATTTTCGCCAAATGTTGAAGCGTCGGCAAAAACAAATGTCTCTGGACATCTTTCTAGTTACAAAAAAAAATAATTAGCTATGTATCATAATTATTTCGACTTTTGTTTCTGTAAATTTGCATTTCAGGTGGGTTTTTTTCGCGTTTGAAGAAAAGATGAAGATGATTCACTCTCCTTAACAACATGTATATAATTTTTTTTGAATAAACGTTATACACAATATTTTGTGAGTATTTTTTTTTTTCGACATGGAACGCATTATCGTATTTTATACTAATTTGTATGAGAAAAATTGTTTCACATAACGAGTGTTTCGCTTAACAAGTATGATTCTGGAACGAATTATGCTCGTTAAGCGAGGTTCCACTGTACCTCAAAAACAAAAAATAAACAACACAAACTACTCGTTTGTTTGTTTGTTTTTGTTTTTTTTTCACTTACGATGTCATGTTATAGCAGTAAAAATTACAAAAATTACTTGTTTCTTTCTGTTTTACATTGAAAAAAAAAATATACAATTAATAAATAAAATAGGCATTCAATTGTTTTGTACTATCATCATCATCAATTTCCACTTCTGTCGTTGATCCTCGTGGGAAGGAACAGTTTGCGATCAGCTGCTAGTTTTAACAAAGGTCTGTTTATGAGCAAAGGTTGATTGTAAAGAATGTGCATGTGTGTACATGTATCTGTGAACTGGTTATGTCACACAAAATTTATTTTTTAAATGGTAGCTGTCTTCTTAAATTAGAGTGGAATGCACATGACAGGGAGGGTATTTAAACCAAATTGTAAATAGATTTGTACAACTGTATTTGCGAAAGTAACAGGTAGATAGAATAACTGGTGAAGCATGAAGTGTTGTTTCTTACCAAAACAGTTAATTCCTTACAATTTTTTTTTCTCAACTGATGATGACATTAACATCTTCATCATTATCATCAACATTATCATCATCGTTGTCATCCTGTTTTGCTTTTTTGTGCGGCACACATGGCTCTAAATCTAGTCAACGATTTCACTCTATCCTATGGTGTGTGTATGAGGGGGTGAATGACTGGGCGTGTGTATGTGAGTGTGTTTGGGTGTGCTCATGCATTTTACCACGCATGCGTTTGTGGGGTTTTCCTTGATATTCATAATGAGCATATTATATCATTAAAAAAAACATGGTTTATTGGTAAAATACACCTGTTGTGTGAAAGATGGGTGATTGACACGGCCGTATGTACGATGGGCATGACCCTTTGAAAATAAAGCTCGTTCATTCGTTAAATATATCAGTCTCTTTCAGGGTTTCCCTCGGATGTCCTGGTTTCCTAAGTCCATTTGCTTCCTATTTCACCGCGTGCTTGATGATTCTCTGTCCATTTCTCTACATTAAGTAACCAGTATATTATCAGGTTCTTTATTTCATAGCGGATGTTACAAGCAGTTGTTTGACAACTAAACAAAAAACAAGCTACAATAGTATAAGATGTAGGAACCTCATTGTGATAGCTCAATAAGCACTAAAATGTTTTTTATGTAGTCAGTATCACAATGGTCTCCTTTCTCCCAAAACACAAATAAGTACCCATTTTAAAACTGGATAAAATAGAAGCCCTTGTAGCCCTGTCTTAACAACCCCTAAAACTATGATGATTATGTCATTGTATGCACAACGTCGGCACTTACGCCGACACTACTGTTATTAAAAAGCTTTTTTAAACTGCGGAAAGAATTTTTAAACGTGGTGTAAATCACTAGTTGCTTCTATATTATGGGTCTAATGCGACCGAAAGTGTAAGGGTCCTAATGGGACAGAGAAGATCATTTCCTACGATTTAAACGCACAGGAACGGGTAATAATAATGTGACCATTTTGCATGGTAGTTGAAATCTCGATTATTGGACTATTGACCACGCAAGGGTCAGTAAACAACAGAGGCAGTTTAGGGCTCAACGGAATTGTTATATAGTAAGAGACTGTTCAAAGAATATCGGCATCTGTGGGTTAGGTATTGCAAACGCGCATCGGAATGCCGGGGTGCCGGGTTCGATCCCAGTTGCAGAGGATTTGCCTTACGTTGGTTTCGACAGGGGTATCGAAAGCTGACCGTCCAGTACAACGGCAAACAACCAAACGTTAGATTTTTGCCTAGAAAAACCACAACAGCTGAAAAATGCTGGGATTGGTTCTGCGACGTCCTCTAAAGGATACGCAACGAACTTTCATAGAATGGTGTGTGTTTCTGGGGTTTAGTGAATAGCAGAATTAAATTGCCTATTTCATTCATGTGAAAGCATAGAACCTGACAATGAAGACGGTGCCCACACATGACTCTAATGATACAGTTCTTTCTAACGTTGCGGCTTGAGAGGTCTTCATCGGGTGGACCGACGAATAAACTTATAAATTTAGCAATAGAGACTTGAGAAATTGGAATGAAATGACCCAAATACACGTAGAGTTTTTTTTTTTTTTTTCCTGACGGTACGCAATACCAGCATCTTTTTTCAAGACATCGTTATATCAGCGTTTTTTTTAATAGACATTTATTGTGGGTATAGGCACATTTTTGTAAACACATTTTTTTATGAGTACCGTCAGCTTTGTTTCTAGGGAAGAAAACTGAAAACAGGCAACAACCGGTTATTACATGAACTAAACGCTTCTACTGTTAAGTTTAAGCGTCATCATTTTCGATCCATACCCTCATTGGACTGCAGGTTTCACCAACCCTGTGGTTCCATTACGGGTGCCTAAATCATAACTTCTGAAGACGTTGAACGGGGTATTAGAGATTTGTTGGTCTGCCATCTGGATTAATGTTGTGTAATCTGTGGGTGGTATACCTTTAACTAGCAGTCTAGAGGGAGAAACCAGAAGGAAGGAAACGTTAGCATGTAATATTTATTAGGATATCATCCACTCCCCCCAGAGGCCATTACCTTGTAGTGGTGGGGGAGCTTGAGAACCTTAATGATCTAATGAGCTATGCCGGCGGGAACGTATGTTCCTAGAAGGGTCACCCAAGCCGGACAGGTCATTGGTGAGGGGCCAGACTAAAGATGGCCTCCCGGTCCCCCAGGCTAGGGGGTTGGGCGCAGTGTTGACTGCTCTGCCCTGTAAAAAATTCTACAACGTTGCTGAAACTTCAAGAGGAAATAAGTGCTCTAAACGTCCAGTGGTCTTGGGACAGAGTTCTTCTGTCAGCATGAGCAACATGGGTGAAAGCCGAAAGGAAGCCCATGATGGGAAAACAAGTCTGCTGGATGTCAAAACCAAATTAAGAATTGGCTTTTGGATTGTAAGAACTATGTTTGAAACGGCCAAAACTGCCCAAGTAATTAAAGAAATGCAGAACTATAAACTGCATATTCTTGGAATTAGTGAAAGCAGGTGGACAGGGTTTGGACAATCCACAACAGGTACAGGAGAAACCATAATATACTCTGGAAGAGATGATAACCTACATTCTGCAGGCCTGGCACTTATTTTAAAGAAAGGTATACACAAACATCTCATCGAGTGGCATCCAATCAATGAAAGAATAATGACAACACGATTCAAGGGCAAACATGACAAACTTACAGTCATCCAATGCTACGCACCGACTAATGAAGCTGAAGATGAAGATAAAGAAACATTCTATAGGATACTGCAAGAGGTAGTAGATAAAGTACCAGCCCATGATATTCTATGCATTATGGGAGATCTCAATGCAAAAGTTGGTATGGGAGATCTCAATGCAAAAGTTGGTAACAACAACTTGAATAGAGAACTATCAATGGGAAGGATGTGGTACAATTAATGACAACCGGGAAAGACTGAGCGACTTCTGCACGGCGAATAGACTTGTTATAGGAGGAACACTATTTCCTCACAAAAATATACACAAGCTTACATGGATATCCCCAAACAGAAGAGATGTAAACCAGATCGACCATTTCATGGTAAACAGAAAATTGCGTGGGTCCCTAATCGATGTGCGTGTCAAAAGGGGAGCAGATGTGGGAAGCGATCATCACCTTGTAGTCGCTCTACTACGATTAAAACTCAGAAAAGTTTACACGCAAGTTAAGACACAGACAGCACGTTACAATGTTAACCTTTTAAGGGAAAAAGACATTGCCACTAAATTTATAGTAGAATTCAAGAATAGATTTCAAGCCCTATCAAGTGACCCAGAAACTTCAACTACAATCAGCATTCAAGACAGATGGAGCCAGATCAAAGAAACATACAAATCAACTAGCAATAACATAGGAACCAGGAAACAACACCACAAAGAATGGATAAGTAGTCAAACCATGGACTATATTGCAAAGCGAAAAAGAAGAAAGAGCCTCATAAATCACACTAAATCAGAACGTCAGAAAGACAGACTAATGTTAGAATATAGCGAACTAAATAAAATGACAACGAAAAGTGCCAGAGCTGACAAGAGAAGATTTATGGAAAATCTTGCAGAAACAGCAGAAAATGCTGCTAAAGCACATGATCTACAAACCCTACACAAAATTACCCAGCAAATTTGCGGAAACAGAAACAATTATCACAGAATACCCATCAGATATAACCAAGGCAGACTGCTCACCACAGAACAAAAACAAGACATGCAGTGGACTAAACACTTCTCCGACCTCTTGAACAGACCTGATCCTGAAAATCCCCCAGATATTCAACCAGCCTCTCATGACATTGACATTATTACTCAACCACCAAGCAAACAAGAAATCCTTAAAGCTATCCACACTTTAAAGAACAACAAAGCACCAGGCAAAGTCGAACTGCCAGCAGAACTTCTCAAAGTAGATCCCAACACAAATGCTAGCATTCTAGAACCATTTTTCAAGGATATTTGGGAGAAAGAAGTGTTGCCTGATGACTGGACTGAAGGAACAATAGTCAAAATCCCCAAAAAAGGAGACTTAACAGACTGCAATAATTGGAGGGGAATTACTCTACTCTCAGTACCAAGCAAAATATTTTGTAAAATCATCATAATGCGGCTTGAAAAAGGAGTAGATAAATGCCTTCGAGTGGAACAAGCAGGATTCAGAAAGGGCAGAGGAACAACTGAGCACATCTTCACCATACGTAACATTTTAGAACAATGCAATGAATGGCAGAGAAGTATATATATTAATTTTGTGAACTTTGAGAAAGCTTTTGACAGCGTCCATAGAGACGGTCTGTGGAAAATGTTACGACATTATGAAATTCCAGAAAAAATAGTCAACATAATTGCTCTCTTCTATAAAGACTTTTCCTGCAGTACAAAAAATTACACTACATCTTTCCCAGTAAAGACAGGTGTAAGACAGGGATGGGTTATGTCATCTCTCCTCTTCAACCTTGTGATTGATTGGATACTAAAGAATACAGTAGACAGGACATTAAGAGGCATACGATGGACTCCATTTACCATGCTCGAGGACCTTGATTTTGCAGATGATATGGCACTCCTATCACATAAACATGAACATATACAAGAGAAAAGTAACAGACTAAACTGCACAGCAGAAATGGTGGGACTGAGAGTAAATACAAAGAAAACTAAGATCATGACAAACAGTCCAAACCAACAACCAGTGACCATAAGTAACCAATCACTTAAAAATGTAGAACATTTCACGTATCTTGGCAGTGTGGTGTCCCTACTGGGAGGGGCAGAGGAAGACATACAGTCACGTCTAAACAAAGCTAGAGCTGCTTTTGGAAGGATGAGGCAAATCTGAAAATCCAACAATTACTGCAGAGGAACAAAACTCCGGCTCTACAAGAGCATCATTTTGCCAGTTCTTCTTTATGGAGCGGAATGCTGGAGAATGACCAAAAAGGAGGCACACAAGCTGTCCACCTTCCACCACACATGTCTACGTAGAATTATCAAAATTTTCTGGCCAGATACAATCTCAAACACTAAACTACTTCAAGCCACAAACCAAGAAACTTTAGACAGTATGATTACCAAGAGAAGATGGAAATGGCTTAGCCACGTTATGAGAATGACTTCTGATATACCTGCCAAAACAGCTCTCACATGGACACCAGAGGGAAAGAGAAAACAGGGGAGCCCAAAAACAACATGGAGACGAACGATGGAAAGTGACCTGAGTGCGGCATCTTTGACATGGAAAACTGCACTGAAAATTGCACAAGACAGGAAAGCATGGAAAGTCCTCTCTGAAGCCTCATGTGCCACGAGGCATAACGAGAACTGATGACTCACTGCTTGGCCCAATAAGACAGACAGGCGTGCAGATAGACAGCCAAACAGAGACAACAGAGAGAGACAGGTAGAGGAAGAGACAGAGACAAAGATAAATATACAGAGATCGACAGACGGACGGGCGGGCGGGTGGAGGAGGACGGACGGACGGACAAAAGGGCAGGCGGGAAGACAGACAGACGGACGGACGGACGTATGGACAGACGGACGGACAGACAGGACAAACAGACACACAAACAGACAGACAGACAGACGGATTGGCGGGCGGGCGCGCAGAGGGACGGACGGACGGACGGACAGACCGGCAGACAGGACAGACAGGACAGACAGGACAGACAGACAGACAGACAGACAGACAGACAGACAGACAGATAGATAGATAGACAGACAGACAGACAGACAGACAGGAACAGGACAGACAGGACAGACAGACAGACAGACAGACAGACAGACAGACAGACAGACAGACAGACAGACGGACGGACGGACGGACGGACGGACGGACGGACGGACGGAACGGACGGACGGACGGACGGACGGACGGACGGACGGACGGACGGACGGACGGACGGACGGACGGACGGACGGACGGACGGACGGACGGAACGGACGGACGGACGGACGGACGGACGGACGGACGGACGGACGGACGGACGGACGGACGGGACGGACGGACGGTACGGACGGACGGCCGGACGGACGGACGGACAGACAGACAGAGAGAGAGAGAGAGAGAGAGAGAGAGAGAGAGAGAGAGAGAGGAGAGAGAGAGAGAGGAGAGAGAGAGAGAGATAGATGGAT
>CAJHNH020000443.1:267500-272799 GCA_905116865.2 Candidula unifasciata | reverse complement strand
TTTAAAACACCCCTAGCCGTTTCAATCGATGACCTACTGAGCACCTCACTTCTGATAGTTCGACCTCGAGCGATCCGACTTTTACACAAGGTCACGGGGATATTTCGCACTGGCGCTCATATCGCATGTTGTATATTTCACCATGCTAGAGCTTTTAACATTTCTAAAACATTTAGATACCGGGTCTAACACAACCCCCCTAGAGAGTAACAAAACCTATGTCACAGGCCGTCCCTTTCTCGGAAAAAAAAACGTAAATACCAGACAACAACAGACTGCGACACCCATAGCCTCGACCACGGTAAACTAGTCCAACCAACTTATCAATGGAGTTGACCTACAACCGGTGATGTGCTAATGGGGAGACCATAGTATAAATAACCTGGGTCCTATTCACTTTCCCCCGCCCATCTACACACTGGCTGACCTTTCATTCATACTTTTCAGAATGTTCTGAGGGGTGTCACGTTGTGTTGCCCCTAATTACATTAGCCCCGATATCACTTGTTCTATACTACACAACGACGATGATTTTAACGACCCAAAAAACATCTTGGCTCTAAACCAAACACCCCCCCCCCCCCTCCTTTACTCACAGCCTGAGCTTTGGTCCCACGAGAGACTCTTTTCAAAGAAATCAGTACAATGTGACAACCCTCTAACCTAGACCAGACTAAGAAAGCGTGAAGATGGGACGCGTGTTGTGAACAGGACCACAATTTGGTAAATGGCCTGTTTTTTATAATCATGCTTACTTTATCTGACACGAAGGATCTATTTTTATTTGACTAGATTTGTGCCCATGATTGCCATGAACCCTGGAGTTTTGCCAGCATATATTTCCCTCCGTGAGATGCTAATATTACATTTATCAGTGAACCTTCATGAAACACCAGTGTAATTTTTAAAGTTTATGAGGAATCAACATCATTACACCCCGGCGGCCTTAAAAAAAATCTCCGTCTCTTCCTTACTCAGCAAATAAATGGAGTGGATTCTAATCGCTACGTCATCACGCTGTTGGTAACCAGGATTGGCCTTCTACTCTCCCCCTACCCCTGCCACCCCGTTCCACTTATCAGTACCTTTTTGTCTGAAACAAACTTGAAACTTCTTCTTCTTCTTCTTCTTCTTCTTCTTCTTCTTCTTCTTCTTCTTCTTCTTCTTCTTCTTCTTCTTCTTCTTCTTCTTCTTCTTCTTCTCTTCATCTGCTTTTTCCTTTGTTCTTGTTTCTTTCTTCTTGTCTTGTTCTTCTTTCTTTCTTCTTCTTCTTCTTCTTCTTCTTCTTCTTCTTCTTCTTCTCTCTTCCTTCTTCTTCATTCTTCTTCTTCTTCTCTTCTTCTTCTTCTTCTTCTTCTTCTTCTTCTTCTTCTTCTTCTTCTTCTTCTTTCTTCTCTTCTTCTTCTTCTTCTTCTTCTTCTTCTTCTTCTTCTTCTTCTTCTTCTTCTTCTTTCTTCTTCTTCTTCTTCTTCTTCTTCTTCTCCTTCTTCTTCTTCTTCTCCTTCTTCCTTCTTTTCTCTTCTTCTTCTCTTCTTCTTCTTCTTCTTCTTCTTCTTTCTTTCTTCTTCTCTTCTTCTTCTTCTTTTGTTCTCTTCTTCTTCTTCTTCTTCTTCTTCTTTCTTCTTCTTCTTCTTCTTCTTCGTCTTCTTCTTCTTCTTCTTCTTCTTTCTTCTTCTTCTTCTTCTTCTTCTTCTTCTTCTTCTTCTCTCTTTCTTCTTCTTTCTTCTTTCTTCTCTTCTTCTTCTTCTTCTTCTTCTGCTTCTTCTTCGCGTTCACCGGCTGTAAGCTCCGGCGAAAGTTCTGTTTTTCCACTTCTGGACTCTATTTCTGTTCCAAAACCTGAGTGTTGCGTGTACATTCGCCTCACAGGTCTGACTCTGCATGCACTGTTGGTTCTTTACTCTCATGCAGATTTACTCCGTCTTTGAATGAAGCTTCAAATTAGTCGGCTCTGACATGCTTCTGGGCAGGCGGATGGTCTGTTCTTGTTTTCCCCACAACAGGGCCCCGGAACCCACACGGGGAATTTGAGACTAAATTAGAGTTTCAACTGCAAATGGTTCCGTCTTTTTCTCCAGTTCGGCTGGCCCCCATCCCACACCTTTCGAGGGCGACTCACACAGCACAAACCCCTGAAGCTCTAACTAAGGTCAGCACTAGAGGAAGCACATGCAGAAAAAAAAAAGAGAGAAATTAAAATGGATTATCTAGATGGGTAGAATGGATGACCTTGGAGTTTAGCTTGGTAAGGCAGGACCATGCCGTCTCCGAGATCAAGACAGAAAATATTATAACCAACTCCTCATGGGAACAATCAGTAGAGGTACTTTGAAGTGAGTGGTGCATCAAAAGACTGAGCACGCATCGGGATTCCCAGTGTGCAAAGACGTCGATTGTGACAACATATCATAACAATGGAAAAATGTCAGCAACACGGCTAACCTATTGCACCAAAGACATAAGTAAATGGAGGGACATGAGGCCAATGGTTCCCAGCCTTTCTTCAATCCTTTCCTCCTCTTGAATATGGAAGGAGTACCACAAGACAAAGAATAGTTCTATTGCTCCCTCCCCACCCCCTCCCCAATCAAACAAGCATGTCGTAAAGACATTTGATTAGGTGTGTTTCTGGCTAAGTCGAACTACATCTGTCTGATAGAGAAGAAGCCTACAATGGTTAGTTTACAGGACGTTCCAGAACCAACCCCAACAGACCCTGGCTGTTGTGTGGTTTTTCTAGGCAATTTTACGTCCAGTAGTTTGCCATTGCTTTCTGGACGGCCGGCTTTCTTGACACCACTGTCGAAACCAACGCAAGCCGCATGGCCGGCAGCTGGGATCGAAAGGAGCCAACAATATGCATACAAAAAAGCCAGATCTGTAAAATGGGTGTTTATGCATAGCTCTCTTAGAGAAAGAATTTTTGCTTGCTACATACATCCAATTTTAACATATGGCTGTGAATCCCGGACCATCGGTAGGCAGGCCAAACAATTTATTGAGGCCTCAGAGATGTGGTTTTACAGAAGAAAGTTTAGAATACTTTTGACAGCCAATAAGAGCAACCAAGAGGTTTTGAAAGAGGCGGGAGCCCGAAGACAACTTATCACAGACTTCAGAAGGAGAAAGTCATCATTTGTCGGCCATGTTATGAGAAGAGGGAAAATAGAACATGTTGTGACCACTGGAAAGATCTGTGGAAGGAGGGTTAGAGGAAGACAATGAGAGAAGATGCTTGACAGTCTTGTTGCATGGCATGGAGGTGTGTCTGCACACGAACTGATACATGCTGCAGCAGATCGCAGATTGTGAAGAAGCATGATAGCCCATGCCAGTCGACAAGGCACCTGATGATGATAATGATGCATAGCTCAAGTTGTGGAACAAGGCCAAAGTCCAGAAGTAGACGAACAACCAAAACTTTTCATAAGGTAATACAAGTGAACACGACGAAGAAGAAGAAATCAGTGTTGCACTAGATATTGTGAGTTGGAATTGTAAGATCTGGTGTCTTAACGCTTAGAGTTGCCCCCCTGTCTTAGCGAGACTCACCTCGCGGAGCATCTCCTGACCGTTTCTGTCAGTAAAATGCGGGGGTGAGGGGTAATGAGCAGCACGATGAACTGGCTGTGGTCGCTTATCTGTACCACGAGATACTTGGTCCAAAGGCGGATGTTGTGAGAGTTGTCTGGGACTTGATGGATGATACATGTGGGCAGAGTGTGTCAGTGCATGGCGAGACAGATTGAACAAACGAACTTTATTTCAAAATGGTGACAAATTAGGCACGCAGGCCTGTTTTACATTCGGCCCTTCCTAACTCCCATCTTTCACACAGCAGTTGTATTTCATCAATAAAGCATGTTATGTTCATGTAATAATTTGTATGTAATGAATATCAAGTCAAAAACAAAAGCATGGGTGGTAAAAAGCATGCGCACTTTCGCGCGAACACACACACCCACATACACATGCAAACCCATTCGCTCACCTACAAACACACACATAGGCACTCAATACACACATACCTACATATCTACATGTATGTAGATATCTACATACACGCAAACATGCACACGCATACATACGTACATGCGTAGTGAGAGAGCTGGGGATAAGTTTTATAACGGCGAAGAGATATGATCAATGTGTGCACAGTTATTAATATCAACATGTTTATTTTCAGTGACACTGACATGTGCACAATATGAGGAGAAGTGGTTAGAGACGCACTTAACAGGTACTGAAAGGGGAAAGAAATGGACTGAGATAACAAGTAAGGGTAAAGGTAAAGGTCAGAGGATCGACTTCAGTGCACCTGATTTTCTCCCATATGACTTAGTCTCTCTTTCCAGAACGGCTAGCCGCTTGCGGTGAGCGTCACACAGAGCACGACCTCCGTAGCTCCGGTGACGATCACCAGGGATCGCTTCAAAAATTGCACTTATGAACTGAACGTGAAAGGTATGGCAAGTCATCTGTGTCACACTTGATTAAGTGAAACGAACCCCCGACCTTTTGAGCGCGAAGCAAACGGCTTGACCACTTCGCCATGGAGATCTGCAGGTATCAAGCATGTCCAAGAGTAACACTAAGACAAACGCTGAGAGAGGTCAAAGATGCAGGACTGGACTCCAACTATGATATTGAAAGGACTGCAAAGGATAAAGGAGGAGCAGAATTTAAGCCACGTGTGAAGTCCTACTGCACGTCAGGCGATGGCGAGTAGATAGATAGATAGTCAAGACTCCATCCGATGCTCATGAGGAAAGTTATTATTTCAATTAACTGTGGCTAAAAAAAAAAACAACAACAACAGTGTGCACAAAACAGACAAACCGACGTTTCGGCCGGAGCCTTTCTCCACAGGGACGACACAACAACAACACAAACAAAGGGCGAAGTACTCCAACCACCAGTACCCACTGGAAGACTGAAGAGATAGCAGTGCTTTTATTCGGGTCGCCACTGGCACATATTGCCCCTCTTAACAATGTGGGGAAAAGGGGAGTGGGGATGTCTTCCAGAAATGAAAGACAGTTAAACCGGTTGTCACTTTCCCCCAAGGCAAAATTGAAACTTCTAGGGCAACAAAAGAATATAATGAAAATAATTCAGGCAGAGGTTTCCATGTACTGCAGGTGTGCAATCAAAAACATGAATCTAATCCGCGAGTAGAGAATACATAACCGAGCTGTGTGGGGAGGGATAGAACTCTCCAAGTGTAATTATGATAATTACCTAGCAACCAAGGCCACCCGCTGAGTAACACGAGGGATTCAATTCTGATGTACTAGAA
>CAJHNH020000443.1:247500-260000 GCA_905116865.2 Candidula unifasciata | reverse complement strand
CGATTGATCAGTTTGCCTCCTCCAGGTCTACCATCACATTTTAGGATTTAAGAAACACATCTTGACCTGGACAGCAGGCCAGCAAAGCAGATCCCAGATACCTTGTTGAATCTCCAAAAACGTTTTGATTAACGCATCCGTAAGTCTTCTGTTAGTTGTTTTCCTTACGTCCTTTTTAGGACGTAATTTTTTGTTATTTGAAGCCCCACTCTGGCTTTTGCCAGGGGCCGCAATATAGGCAGGCCATAAATATGGCCAATTGTCTGAACGCGGTTTCTAAGACCTCTCCACGGTAAACCTCCTCCACATGTTGGCACTTTGTGTCATCGGGTGTTTATCGCTTGTGTGATGTTCTGGTGTGGTAGAAAGTCAAGTCATTGACCCTAGACAGCCATTTCTTCGATATCTTTCGTCCTTTTTAGAACTAAATTTTTTGTTATCTGAACGCGGTTTCTGGGACCTCTCCGCGGCGACTCTCATCCACATGGTGGCACGTTGTGTCATCGGGTTTTTATCGCTTCTGTGATGTCCTGGTGGGGTAGAAAGTCAGTCAGTTAGTCTTCTGTTAGCTCTGACCTCTTTCAAAACATCACAATATTATTGTATTCGTTTTGGCTGTTCAAGACATGTTAAGTAATCTTCTGTCAAATGTAGACATACAATATGTTTCCGATGCGGGATGCAATTCTTTATTATTTTAAAGGTCCACTCCGGCTGTTGTCGATGGCCCTAATATAATCCAATCTATGGGTTGAACTGAGTTTATGGAACCTGTCACCGGGAGATCCTCATCCGAATGGTGGCACTTTATGTCACCGGGTGTCTATCGCTTGGTGTGATGTCCTGGTGTGGATGAACGGCAATCAATCAATCAAATGCAGCCATATTTTTGACAGTATTTAGGCACACAGTAGAATCAGATCAAGTCGGATTTTTTCTTCCCTTCAAAACTGACTTTGGCTTCGATGTCGACCCAGCCTAAAATGGGTACAACATAATGTCCTGGGAGGGGAAAGGCATGATTTTGACTAACTTCTTTTTTTCCCTCCCTCCTTTTGTACCGTCGGCTCTGTGGCTAAGTCGATGCGAACGCTTCGTAATGCCGGGATGACGGGTTCGATCCCAGCTGCGGGGCATGCGCCTTTTGTTAGTTTCGACAGTGGTATCAAGAAAGCCGACCGTCCAGGAAGCAATGGCAAACTACTGGACGTAAATTTGCCTAGAAAAACCACACAACAGCCAGGGGCTGTTGGGGTTGGTTTTGCAACGTCCTGTAAAGGATACGCAACTAACCTTAATTCTTGTACCACTTCGTTTGTCAAAGGAGATTTAAGGTTTTGCTTCTTGCTCTTCTTATCGCCTCGACCATAGATATATCGTGCTGTTGAAAAGTTTCTCTGATGCCATCTTTCCACTTTTTTCTTGGTCTACCTCGTGGTCTTCGTACATCTACTGTTTTAGTGTATGCCTTAATTGGTATGGAGTGTCTGCAGAAAACGGTGATGGAAGGAGCAGTTTCCGGACAAGGAGACTGAGACCGACCTTAGCGATAGTGGATACATGACATAGATGATGCATTAGCTATGAAAGCACATAGGGCTGGAGAAGTGCTAGAGAAAGAGGAACTTTCAGGCGTGCCGTGGAGAGAGCGACGTTCTGTAAAGGATCTTCGGACAAATGAACGAGCCAGAGATTATCAATTACAAAAATTCCGTGTGGATACAGACTGCCACTCAAAAGATTCAGGCGAACTTTCAAGCTTGGTGTTGTTGTTGCTGTTGCTGTTGTTGTTGTTGTTGTTGCTGCTGCTGCTGAATACTGGTGTTCAATTATAATCCTCACAGGGCGAAGTAAACTGTTTGCCTGAATCAGTCACGTGCTACAGCCATGCTCTCTACGTGCTATAGACAGGCCCCTTGGCAACGCTGGCATTCAAATGGAACCCACAATTTATGGACCAGTGGAAGACTTGCACCATAGGCTTGCCTTTTCAACTGAAAAGCACGGGCTGGGAACGAACGATTCAACGCAGTTTAGTTTCGAAGCGTTAAAAACTGGGCACGCAGTTTTGTCTACCTTCAGCCCTTTTAATTACGCAGCTTTTAGACCACAATAGCATGTTATCAATAATGCATGTTACGTCTATATATTATACAAATTCCGTCTGAACGTGACTCAAGAGATTCAGGCAATAGCTGATTTAGGAATCGACATCTTAGCACATCGGGCAGACCAATAGATGCTCCGTCTCCCGCAGCTAACTTCTTAAGGTGTAGATGCTAACTGTTCTCGTTGCACTTTATACACACGTCATTCTCTCTCTCTTTCTATCTCTCTCTCTCTCTCTCTCTCTCTCTCTCTCTCTCTCTCTCTCTCTCTCTCTCTCTCTCTCTCTCTCTCTCTCTCCCCTTTTACCCTACGTCTCTCCTTGCCGGATTTCCTCCTATTTCCTAGTTCACACATTCCTACACATGATGTTTCATCTAATCTCGCGTCTTCTGTCAACATGTGTTCATATACAGTCTTCAGAATATCTTCCATGTCCAGTTTCCGTAGCTATCGCTTTTGAAACCAGAAAATCCGTTCTTTTATTCCCTCGTACTCCTGCATATTCCGGCCAGTATATCCCCGTGATTTCCTGCAACGATGACGTACTGATACTTTGTATCCACTCATTCCACATAATTCCGGTTTTAATCTTTTGCAGTACCGACCGAGAATCAGATACAATTATTCATTTGCTAACTTTGTTTTCTGCTATGCAAGTCAGAGCTGCAGTTACTGACTGCCTCTACCTCCATATCATCATGCTTGCAGTTGTTGATAAAACAAAGCTCCGTTTTGTTCTGCCACAATCTTTCCCTTAATACTTTGCTGAAAATCTCTAGCCAGATTATATTTTTTTGTTGAATACTGGTGTTAATGTTTGAAAAAAATGCAGAGAATACAGTGTAGATTTTTATGCTTGTTTCATTGATCATAGCAAGGCATTTGATTGTGTCATAAATCCGAAACTGTGGACTGTTCTGACAAGTATGGGGCTTCCAGTGCATTTATTTGAAAATATTTATCAAGGACAACAAGCAGCCATCAGAGCAGCTGGTGAAAGATCCGATTGGTTCGAGGTGCAAGTGAGAGTGAGGCAGGGGTACATTCTCTCACCATACCCATTTAATATTTGCGAAGAAAATATATTAAGAAAAAAATCAAAAATGACTAGACTTGTGACAGTTATGATTCGCTCAAAACTGGATTCAACCCTATTCCGGAACTTCACTACGCAGATGACACAGTCCTCCTTTCGAACAGCGTAAAGGGAATAGAAAATTTAATATTGTCTGTCCAAAAGCACAGTGAAGATCAAAATCTGCTTTTGATTTTAAAGGAAACGAAAATAATGTCTACAGATAAAACTGGCAGTCACCCAAAAAACAAAAACAAAAAACAAAAAAAATGATGAAGAAACTAAAAATATGACAAACTTTGAATATCTAGGCTCTATAAAAAATAATAATGGAGACTAACAGAAATTAAAAGGAGGATGGCCATAGCAATGCAAAGATTAAGCAGCATTAAAAGTCTATGGTTAAGAACAAGCAAGAAGATAAAAATTAGAATTCTGAGAGCATGCATCTTTCCTGTAGCAACATACGGATGTGAGTCGTGGACTGCCTTCCAGTCCTTAAGAAAGTGAATAGGGGCTTTTGAGCTGAAATGCTATAGAAGATAAGAATATCTTGGACAAAGAAGAGGAGAAAAACTGACATCCTGAAAGATCTGAACATCAAGGAAGATTGGCTAATAAACAGCATCCTGTCTCGGAAGCTGAAATTTTTTGGTTATATCAAGCGCCACGGTGGATTGGGAAAAATTGCAGCCGAAGGCATGATACCAGGAAGCAGGGGCAGGGGCCGACCAACACGAATATGGGCACAGGATTTAAGTGACTCCTTGAGTGTGAAAGTGCATGAGGCGGGAGAGCTGGCGAGAGACTGAGTTTCTTTCAGGCAGACCGTGATGAGAGCGACGTTCTGCAAAGGACCTGCTACGTGATGATGCGGACTGGTGTTAACTTTGAGCGAAAACAAGAAGGAAAATAGTTGACTACGTGTGCGCTGGCTAGAGGGATCTCACGGTAATGATTAAATTAAAACTAAGAGATATATGCAAAACACGGGTTAACAGGAAAGCAGTGAAAAGTCGTGAGGAACACTGATACTTCAGGCGGCATAAGGTTGTTGCGTATCCTCTAGAGGACGTTGCAGAACCAACCCTAACAGCCCCTGGCTGTTGTGTGGTTTCTCTAGGCAAATTTACGTCCAGTAGTTTACCATTGCTTCTGGACGGTCGGCTTTCTTGATACCACTGTCGAAACCAACGCAAGGCGCATTGCCCGCAGCTGGGATCGAACCTGGCATCCCGGCATTACGAAGCGAAGTGTTCGCATCGACTTAGCCACAGAGCCGACGAGGCGGCATAGTGGGTGTTAAAAAAAGGAGTACAGACAAAATGTGAACGTGCTCACAAAGCACAACACAATTCAAAGAATGTTAATTGTTAACAGCCGAACGAAATAGGAGGATGTGGGAAAGTTGAGTATAAACTGATAAAGAATACCTTCTCCGCCTCTTCCTCTTCGTCTTTCCTTCATCTCCTTAACTTTGATGTTATTTCAGTCTCACTTTGTTATTTAAAAACGACCCTGTTCACGCCTTCAGGCGTTTTCGGCATATAGGGCAAGATATACATCTTATGCAAAAATCTGCACTCGGTGAATGACGTGCTCACCATCTCGCCGGCCACCTTTACTTCTAAGGTCTTTACACGGTATCCACTTCAGTTTGGGTCGACATGGACGCCAGGGCTGATTACTAAAAATGACGGGCTCCGTCAGATACTACAATACTACCACTACCATCACCATGGTCACCACCACAACAGCAACTACTACTACTAGGACGACGACGACTACTACTACTACAGCGACTACTAGTACTGCAACTGCAACGACCTCCACCACTACAACTACTACCACCACCACCACCACCATTACTGCTCCTGCTGTTACTACTACTACAACTACTACTACTATTACACTCGTAATGACCACCACCACCACAAAAACAACAACTACTACTACTACAACTTCTACTACTACTACAACCACAATGACAACCACAACAGCAACAACAAATACTACTACTACTTCTACTACTACTACTACTACTACTACTACTACTACTACTACTACTACTACTACTACTACTACTACTACTACTACTACTACTGCTGCTGCTACTACTACAGCCACATTTACCACCACCACAACAACAACGACAACAACAGTTACTACTACTACCACTACCACCACCATTACTATTACAACTACTGCTGCTACTGTTGCTACCACTACTTTTACTACTAATTCTACTACTACTGCTCAAGCTGCTGCTACTACTACTACTTCACACGACCACGACGACAAATACTACTTCCACTTCTTCGTCATCTTTCCCGCTAAACAGCTCAGTAATTGATCTGTCCGTATCTCCACACGCCATCCTTTGACACTTACACGCAAAACATTCAGCTCCCCTGATGCTGGTCATTACCTCCCCTTTCCGACATAACCCTCAAACAGTGTATGTTGTGTCAAGCAGATATCATCGGATCCTGCACATTGGCAAATGATTTCGACAGACAAGAAAATGCTGACTCTGAATGTCTGTGACTGTTCTATAAATCTGCATCCACAAATCTTATCAGTTTAGTTGCAATAATATCTTGGATAAAAATAACATCGACACACGGAATGCCACCCAGTGTCTTCACTCAGGAGAGGAATGGAAGTTCGTCTCCTTGTCTGTGAGTTTACACCTGATTCTGCTGTTGCTGGTGTTTTTCTTCTTCTTCTTCTTCTTCTTCTTCTTCTTCTTCTTCTTCTTCTTCTTCTTCTTCTTCTTCTTCTTCTTCTGATTATTATTATTATTATTATTATTATTATTATTATTATTATTATTATTATTATTATTATTATTATTATCATATTCTGCTGCTGTTGTTGCCACTACTATCTAATACTACTGTTCGGTGTGCATCTGCATAGTAATCAAGGAACCAGTTGTATGCATACAAACAAGCCACACACACACAAAAACAGAAGTGCAGACAAAATTCAGTTCTAGATCAAGAATAACATTCAGGACTGGACGAACGGTGAATGAAACTACTTCTACTACTGCTACTGCTCTCTTACTACTACTGCTGCTGATGCTACTACTGTTAATATTACCGACCAAGCTACTTTATGTCACCGGGTGTTTATAGCTTGTGTGATGTCCTGGTGGGGTACAACTTATATCTGGAAGCTGGCCCTGAACTTACCTGCCTATCTACCTGGAGCGAATCTTCCGTTATTTTGAAGCCTCTCCCTGGTTGTTGCCGGGGGCCCTAACATAACCCAACCTATGGGGTGAACGGGGTTTCTCGGAGGTCTCCACGGGTGACCCTCATCCGTATGGTGGCACATTGTGTCACTGGGTGTTTATCGCTCAGTTTGATATCCTCCTGGGGTTGAACATCAATCAATCACACTAGCTGCCATTTGTTACCGTCATGCCGTGAAGGCGTAGACAGTCTTTAATGTTGTCGATCTATTTTCTTCACGGTCTACCTACTGTTCTCTTAGCTGCTCATCAGAGATGTAGTGTCTGTGATGGTATTGACTGACTTTCTACCCCACCAGGACATCACACAAGCGATAAACACCCGATGACACAAAATACCACCATGTGGGTGATGATCACCGTGGAGACGTCCCAGAAACCGCGTTCACCCTTTAGGCTATATTTATGGCCAGGCTTAATTGCGGCCCCTGGCAAAAGCCAGAGTGGGGCTTTAAAATAACGAAAAATTTCATCCTGAAAAGGACGAGAAGTAGATATCTAATAAGATGGTATTTGATCTCTCAGCATTTTAACGAGAATGATCAAGAAACTTGATCTGCTGTTTCTCGATTAATCTAGAAAAAAGTATCGTTGCCACAATCTGTCTGATAGTATCAGTATTCACTGTAGCTGAGGACTTACCAGTTGACCGAAAATGTACAGTCAGACAAACAAACAGGCAGCCGCATTGTCACATATCACCCCTGTCACGTGCCTGATATAAGGATTTCTCCTTCAGAACCAACAGCACTCAGAAATAATTATGTTGAGTCGTTTGGCTCGTACTGGTCTAAGGGATTCCCCGTGGCCAATATACGCTCAACTTATTTCTGGAGTAGGGCAACTCAAGTATTGGCACTACAAAATATATCTGTATATGAATACAATATTCATAGGCACACTTGGCTGGACACCCCCACTACTTACTAAAGAAAGCCCCCAGGTTATGATAGTTCATTATCATAACCATGTTAACACATATAGTGAAGATTCATACACACACAACTGCTAAACACTTAACAAGGTGAAATAGAGACACCTAAGTCAGCCATGAAAATGAATGCATGTAATCAATATAACATATACATATAATAGTGAAGTAAATGCCAGGTTTCAGTGGAAGGATCCCAGAATATAATGTCTAGAGTATAAAGATACCCTAAGTGCCAGAAGGTCCTTGAGATAACACCTTGTCATCATTGGAAAACATGGGAGCTGTGAGGAATATAGCAAAACATGGTATCACCTGGCACTTATCCTCTTTCTATCGTTGATGCTTCCCTCAGCTCCTGATGATTCGACTGTCTTTGGTGACTCTGCCTCAACTGGATCAGATGGTGGAGAAGTACCTCACCATAAAGGACACAGCAACTGGATAGGCACACAGCACTTTCTCCAACAAGTCAGTTCACCATACTGTCCCTCAGCTACACCAAGCTCTGGTACTGTTAGACTGGTTGGGGTATATGGCACCCCACTGGCGTCAGTCTTCACAACTGGTAGTTGGGTGATAATTGGTAGGTAATAGGTTGATTGATTGATGGTTGGTGGTTGGTTGGTGGGTGTTGGTTGGACTGTGATTCTTCTGCCCGCTCTTCACAAAGGTTTCATCCCAAGCATAGGAAAAGTCCCCGACATTACAGATCGCCTTATGAGAGTGAAATTTTCTGGCGTCGATGCACACATCTGAACGCTTGGAAGCCGGCAAAAAGAATGGCGCAAAATTCGCACTTCAGGCGTTGGTAAAAAGGAGTTCCTAGTATACATGGGCAAGGAGTAAATCGGTTTCTAAGAAACCTCAAATAACTCTAGTAATATTTATCCAATAGTTGCACATTTGAAATTGATGTTCAGTCAAAGCAACTAGAAGATGTAGACATTATAATTTTGTCCGATAAAGGCATATATCGATATAAGGGACTATATACCTTCCCGGACGAGTCCAAGTTTGAATGTTGTGCCGATTACAGGTAAGTCAAGTTACCAGTCCCTAGGACTGATGTGTAATGGCTTATCATTCCACGACACGCATACATTTTTGATTCATAAATGAAAAACCAAAGGGCACTAAAAATGTAGCGTGCGCTGCGTGGGACTTCGGCTACCTAAGGAGAAAAGAGTAAATGGAGAACATCGTGACAACTGGAAAGATCAGTGGAAAGTAGGGGTAGAGGTAGACCAAGAGTTGATGCTGGATGGGCTGAAAAGAGGGCATAGAGGGATATTATCAAGAGAGCTGTTCCAGGCAACCAGGAATCGTGATCTGTGGAGATGCATGAGCGCCTTCGCCAGTTGGCAGGGCAGATGATGATGATGATGAAGTGGGACTTGCCACCCCCATGCCCCCTCTTCCAAAACCAGAAGCTCTTTCGACATCATCACCACCATCATTCCCTCTCTCTCTCTCGCTCTCTTTCTCTCTCTCTCTCTCTCTCTCTCTCTCTCTCTCTCTCTCTCTCTCTCTCTCTCTCTCTCTCTCTCTATGTGTTTTCTTTGGGTCGGTAACCTGACTAATACTCCATGGGACTGATAATCATGTTGGATACCGAGCTTTGATCTGTAGTTGTCGGCGTGACACATGATGATGATGTTGCTAGTGAACAAACGAAGTCGGGAAAGATAAAACCAAATGCAAACAAGACATGAAAGAGAAAATATGGGGAACATCCTCAGTTTAATTTTAAAAAAAACCCACAGAAGGCAACAAACAAGAAAATCGTTTAACGGCCAAATCAACAAAGTCATACTTCTGTATACAAACAGTTCAGGAGGTGTATTTATAACTGCTGTCTTAAGACAGCTCTATTGTAAACAGCTCCATTAAACAGCCGTTACTGTTAACACGGCTTCTATAAGAATGTTCTTCAAAATGTGGCCTGCAGACGCGACCTGGCGGTCAGCCCAAAGAAAAAAAGAATATACCTAATCAAGTTTAGTCTTTACAAATTTATATTTGAGTAAAGAGAAAGCGGAGGAAGAGGGAGGGGAGGGGGGGGGGCGTGGACTTCTCAGTGAAAACTAAACAGAGAAATCGAATAGGTGTTATTACAGGCTTTGTCTATTATAAACAACGATCATCATCATAAACTACTTCTGTTGTTACTCGTCGTGAGGAAGAACAATTTGCGATCCAGAACACGAAGGCTGGCACTGGCTTATGACATACTGTAAAGGCATAAATATGTCTTTAATGTTGTCAATCCATGATTTTCGTGGCCGTCCTCTTGCCCTTGTAGCAGATCTTACGAAATGGAGAGCCTGTGATGGTATTTGATGTTGCTGCATTCTAATGATATCGCTGAACCACCTGATCTGCTATTATTTTTTCAAAAAAATCTAGTACATATATCAGATTTGTCTAACCACTAAGCAGAAATGTTTATCCTTACCAGATTTGAACATTAGGTAAGATTTTCTAGTAAACAGCATCTTGTTTATAAAACTTTAATGCTTTTTCCGTAGCAAGCGCCCGGCAGATTGGTGGTGGAGGGGGTGGGGGGAAGAGGGAAAGAAGTCATAGTGTCAGGAAAGAGAGGCAGGGGCCGACCAGCACAAAGATTGGCATCTGGTTTAAGTGACAAATTGGCGTGGTGAAGCGGTTGGACCGTTTTTCTTGCGCCCTGAAGATCATGGGTTCGTTCACGGCGGCGACGTTCAGTTAACGAGTGCAGTTTTGCGGCAATTCATGGGGATCGTCGCTACGAAGGTCAAGCTCTGTGCGAAGTTTTCGGCGGGCACCTAGCTGTTCTGCAGAGAAAGAGAGAGAGAGCGCCATATAGGATAAAACGGGGTGCGATAAAGTCGATCCCTTCACCTTTACCCTGGGTAGGAAAGTGCATGAGGTGTGAGAGTTGGCGAGAAAGCGAGTTTCCTTCAGGCAGGCCGTGAAAAGAGCGACGTTCTGCAAAAGATCTGCCATGTAATGTGGGAGATCTAACGAGAGACCGAGCGTCCTTCAGGCAGGCCGTGAAAAGAGCGACGTTCTGCAAAAGATTTGCCATGTAATGTGGGAGATCTAACGAGAGACCGAGTGTCCTTCAGGCAGGCTGTGAAAAGAGCGACGTTCTGCAAAGGATATGCTACACGTTAGTAAAGGCAGCAGCAGATGTCGAACTGGCTGAAAACTAATTCTATGACATCGGATTTAACAAACAGACCACGATCTACATTTTCACTTCTACTTGTAGTTAGCTGTTAGGTGGTCTGTGAAACAATTCCCCATGTTTTGCTGGCCCTCTGATGCAAAAAGTTTGCGGAACACTGTTCTCGAAAATTGGCGAATTTGTCTATTTTTACTGCGCCGTACATTTGTTTACATGTTCGTTTTGGCTTCTCTTGCAGACGTCTCCGTTTGCATTTTCTTAAATGGCTTGTTTTTCGTCTAAGAAAAGATAGGGGTGTCCTAGCTGTTGTTTACAACAATGTTTGTTTTTGTTGTGTCGTCTTAGGTTTCTTCTATTTATCTGTCGATGAACTCTGTGTGCTTTCGGTTATCTTCGTGTCTTGTTGTTATAACTCTCAGGATTTGTTTTTTCCTTGGAGCTATTTCAAGCGAACGAGAGAAGAAACACACATAAACATAAACACATAACACCACAGACCCCGTTGTATATACATACACCACGACCGGCTCCAGCTGACTTTAAGAATTTTAAAATTTTTAGCAGACTTTTCTTGATTATTGCCGGGCACCCCTGGTATACGCTCACGTCACCCCTGGTATACGCTCACGGCACCCCTGGGTGGATCGGCTGCCAGTTTGAGAACCGCTGCGTTAACGCATCGTTAGCCCGACCAAGTGACGTCAGCAGCACGGCCTGTCAGCTAGAGCAGGTCGTGCATGCACCAACCCAAACACGCACATACTCACAGACCCCGATATGACATACATGCACCAACCCAAACACGCACATACTCACAGACACGATATGACATACATGCACCAACACAAACACACTCACAGATCCCATATAACATACATACACCAAACCACACATGCACATACTCACAGACCCCATATGACATACATGCACCAACCCAAACACACACATACTCACAGATCCCATATGACATACATGCACCAACCCACACATGCACATAATCACAGATCCCATATGACATACATGCACCAACCCAAACACACACATACTCACAGATCCCATATGACATACATGCACCAACCCAAACACACACATACTCGCAGATCCCATATGACTTACATGCACCAACCCACACATGCACATAATCACAGATCCCATATGACATACATGCACCAACCCAAACACACACACACTCACAAATCCCATATGACATACATGCACCAACCCAAACACACACATACTCACAGATCCCATATGACATACATGCACCAACCCAAACACACACATACTCACAGATCCTATATGATATACATGCACCAACCCACACATGCACATAATCACAGACGACATATGATATACATGCACCAACTCAAACACATGCAGCGACATCTGTTACTGTAGTCAGAAACCCCAGAGCCGTAAACACTGACATCACCAGCGTGCTGTCATAAACAATTGCTGACATGACAGTTATGTGCTCCCAGCGCAACTGCCCTAATGAATATACAACTGTTTGTTTGGGTGCTTCCGGAAACTGCGCAGTCACTTCTCAGGTGATTCCCCCTGACCCAGAACCGGAATATGCGCAGAGGTGTCAGTTTCATGCTCATCATGTGCCGTACCGATCGATTTTTACTTTTTTTTTTTTTTGAAGTATCCAGAAACCATGAGTTGTTAACCCTTTGGCTCGGTACTATTGATATCGCAACCCTTTGGTCTTGATTCTATAATAGGTACTGCAAATCTGGGAGATATGTGGCTTTTCTGCCTACCCCCGGGCGTGAACCAGGACCACAAGGAGTTCGTCACCCGGTCGCCGCGAAGTCATGTTTAACAAACTACGTTAACGAGCGGGGCTGCGATCGATAAGCGTGGACTATCAGGTGTTAGCCATCTCATGGGATCACCAGAATAATTGTAATACCCATTCTAATGTGGCACGCAATTTTTCGTT
>CAJHNH020000443.1:227500-245000 GCA_905116865.2 Candidula unifasciata | reverse complement strand
TTTTTTTCATTTTATGAACTTTTTCAAAACATGCTGTTTATATCTGTAACTGATCTCTGTATCTCTGTCTCTCTGTCTCTCTCTCTTTGTCTCTCTGTCTCTCTCCCTCCCCTCTTCCCCTCTCTCTCCCACATCTCTCTCCCCCTCTCTCTCTCCCTCCCTCTCTCTTTCTCTCCCCCTCTCCCTCTGTCACTCTCTGTCTCTCTTTCTCTCTCTCCCCTCTCTCCCCCCTCTCTCTCCCCCTCTCTCTCCCCCTCTCTCTCTTCCCCATCTCTCCCCCCCTCTCTCTCCCCCTCTCTCTCTCTTCCCCATCTCTCTCCCCCTCTCTCTCCCTCTCTCTCCCCCTCTCTCTCCCCTCTCTCTCCTCCTCTCTCTCTTCCCCATCTCTCTCCCCCTCTCTCTCTCTTCCCCATCTCTCTCCCCCCTCTCTCTCCCTCTCTCTCCCCCCTCTCTCTCTCCACTCTCCCTCTGTCTCTCTCCCCTCTGTCTCTCTCCCCTCTGTCTCTCTCCCTCCCTCTCTCTTTCTCTCCTCCCTCTCCCTCTGTCTCTCTCTCTCTCTCTCTCCCCTCTCTCTCCCCCTCTCTCTCCCCCTCTCTCTCCCCCCTCTCTCTCTCTTTCCCATCTCTCTCTCCCTCTCTCTCCCCCTCTCTCTCTCCACTCTCCCTCTGTCTCCCCCCTCTGTCTCTCTCCCCCACCCCCTCCCCCTCCCGCATTGCTACCGGAAAGATGTTTGATGATTGTTTCAGTTCACCGAGTGTGAACCAGTAGAGAGATCTAGCTGTTCCTCTCCATTTATTTGTTCCAGGACCACAGTTTTGCGTGTGCACCCGTTTCACAAATCTGTCTCATCCGTGTGCTGAATGTTGTTTCTTTGCCTCTCGTGTAGATGTACTCGAACGCCGAGCGAAACACCTTGAATTAGTAGCCTCCTACGACAGGCTTGTTGAGAGGGTAGTAGGTCTAGTTTTTTCCACCCCAAAGTGGGATCCCTGAAACCCACATGGGGACATGAGGGTATGTCATCTTAAGATTGCCAAATATCAGTCTGGAAGGAAGACTTGCAAAACATATTTCAGGTATCCCAAGTGACCTCCAAAAAAGTTATAGGAGAGGCACCCGTGCCTGCGAGTCGCTGTGGGAGTCGTAGGTTCGCTCCCTGGCGGAATCGACTTCTTTTTCAAAAATGACCTTGACTCCCAGTTCGACCCAGCCTTAAGGGGGTACCGGGTGCAGTCTCGGGAAGTAAAGGTGGCCGACGTGATGCTGAACACAACTTCACTCTGTAGCTCCCTTCTTTGTGTGGTTTTGTTTTGTTTTTGCTCTTACTTTATGCCCCTGTGGGTTCCAGTGAACATCATTTCTAGTTACATTCTTCTCAGATTTTCTTTACGTGTGCCCTGTCCAACGTCAGAGTCTTTTCTTCACCTCTTGGTCCACTGGAACTTGTAGTTGTAGTTTAACAATAATAATGACCACATAGAAAACTGACCATCACTCCAAAATAACAATAAATGATCAGGAAATTGAAAATATCACAAACTTTGAATATTTAGGCTCAGTAGTAAATAGCAGTGGAGTCTGTTTAACAGATGTCAAAAGCAATACAAAAAAAAAAAAAAAAAAATTAAAAAAAAAAAAAACACAGCATCAACAGTCTATGGTTAAGCACCAGCAATTGAATCTTCTATGGTTAAACACCAGCAATTAAATCTTCTATGGTTAAACACCAGCAATTAAATCTTCTATGGTTAAACACCAGCAATTAAATCTTCTATGGTTAAGCACCAGCAATTTGAATCTTCTATGGTTAAGCACCAGCAATTTGAATCTTCTATGGTTAAGCACCAGCAATTTGAATCTTCTATGGTTAAGCACCAGCAATTAAATCTTCTATGGTTAAACACCAGCAATTTGAATCTTCTATGGTTAAACACCAGCAAAATAAATCTTCTATGGTTAAGCACCAGCAATTAAATCTTCTATGGTTAAGCACCAGCAATTTGAATCTTCTATGGTTAAGCACCAGCAATTAAATCTTCTATGGTTAAGCACCAGCAATTAAATCTTCTATGGTGAAGCACCAGCAATTAAATCTTCTATGGTTAAGCACCAGCAATTAAATCTTCTATGGTTAAGCACCAGCAATTGAATCTTCTATGGTTAAGCACCAGCAATTAAATCTTCTATGGTTAAGCACCAGCAATTGAATCTTCTATGGTTAAGCACCAGCAATTGAATCTAAGTTAAAATCTTGAGATCATGCATCTTCCCTGTTGCAACATACGGATGCGAGTTGTGGACTATCTCCCAGTCCTTTAGAAAGAAAATAGGAGCTTTTGAGCTAAAATGGCATAGAAAGATTCTCAGAATACCATGGTGTCGTATGGCAGTTTTGTCGCGCACCTTTACTTACGGAATATTTTCACAAAT
The DNA here is from genome assembly GCA_905116865.2 of Candidula unifasciata. NCBI lineage: Eukaryota > Metazoa > Mollusca > Gastropoda > Stylommatophora > Geomitridae > Candidula > Candidula unifasciata. Next base: position 242,570 of record CAJHNH020000443.1, on the reverse strand, counting down.
CCCTCAGGTGCTCTGAGACAGGAGTGTTTTGAATGGTGGCTCTCGTTCGTCTAGAGGCCTAACCCTCGGTACAAACTTTCCATTCAACCTGTCTCAGGAATGAGGTGACTCGAGCTCTGACTCCACAGAGTTACTATGAACTCTTGGGTACCTCTCGGCCAGACGTCCCCATTACTAATTTGCCCCCAGACTGGAAAACAACATAAACACAGTCAAATATATAGACAACAGTGAATATGACAAGACGTGAATACCTTTCTGACTACGACAATTAATTCACCAACAGCAAACCTTTCGAAGAACAGAAAGTCTTGTGAACTAACACTTTGATGTATTCAATACTTCATAACACGAAAGATCAAAAGTAGCACGAAGAACTAGGATGATTGTTCAATTCTCCGAAGAACAAAGGACAGAGAAAAAGTCTTTCTACAAAGCTACATCTCTTTCCGGAATCATAATTGCTGGGAGGTAGGAGACAGATTATGAAGGCACCTCTGGAATCAAGCCGCTATAGGGTGTTACTTCGACTTATCTGGTTGGATCCTGCAGCTCCTCAGGGTGCCAGAAGATGGAGTTCAGCAACGTCTCACTTCTCAGAAGATCCCCGCCGAAAATGATAATACGTCTGGAATTGATTATAGGACAATCAACCCCCCAGAAGTCGGTAGATGTAGACTTTGCACACAGTCCACGTATTCAGTAATGGTTGAACAACGCACGTCAGTTGCTTCCCTGGAGTTGGCTGGTGGAACAGTACGCTTGTTGAATGGTGGACGAGTACGATTACGCCTCGGACACTTGTTGGATCTTCAAAAATCCTGAAAAACACAAGGCAACACACATGAGCGAACCGTACCCAACGCACCTAGTTAATCAATATCCTTACCACCCCCCAACGGTCCAGCGACTCACCAAGTTCAGAGACCGAATAAAAGAAAACAACTAATCATACAAAGTTAACAATACCATAAATACACTCCAGATATGTGGATTGATTGATCCGAAGAGGTTTAGAAAGCCGGCTCGAAGAATTCACCGAGAATTTTCAGCCGAAAGTGCATTCCAACCAGGATCGCATCTGTCGTCCTTCCTCGCAGGCGATCGTAGACAAACAGATTCGCATTATCAATCTGCTGACCTTACTTACCGACACATACAGACACTGAGCACAAATATTCAATTAAAACCTTTTAGGAAAACTCACCCATGATAAATGGATTAAGAGAATAAAGAAGCTTGTCTTTTTAACGGTCAAGTGGCTACAAAAAGGCAATACGTTCGCTCACTTGAACGGACGTATTAAAAATACAGTCCCTATCTACGGCAGTTGGTGTAAGAATATGGCTCAAGTATACGGTGAAGCGGTCAGACAATTTATTTTAAATAGGCGTAGAAAATGTGTCCTAACGAGTAAATTGACACTAAAAGCCTAAAAGAATCAATCTAAGAGTGATTTATATGGATTTCTCCTATCTGGACTCCCCCACAACAAACGAACTATATAACTACGGTCGGACCATCCGATATCATAGTTACAATGACGATTTTGGGGGTGTTCAGACTGTGGGCCTGCTTAATGAGGTAAGTGTGGGCATTTTGTTATATGACACATGGACAATGAACAAACAAAACAAAAAACAAAACAAAAAACAAAAAAAAAACTGACATTTTAGAAGACTGAACATCAAGGAAGATTGGCTTATTAACAGCATCTTGTCTAGGACGCTGAAATATTTTCGTGATATCAAGCGCCAATGCGGGGTGGACAAAAAATAGCAGAAGGCACGATACCAGCATGGAGGTGTAAGGACCGACCAACACGAAGATGGGCCTAGGATATAAAGTACTCCAAAGGTTTGAAAGTACACGAGTCGGGAGAGTAGGCGAGAGACCGAGTTTCTTTCAGTCAGAACGTGTTGAGAGCGACTTTCTACAAAGGACCTGCTACACGATGATGATGAATTTGCCACTGCTTTTTAACAGTCGGCTCTCCATGCCATTGTCAAAATGGACACAATGCGGTGTGCTGTCAAATCATCTGCTGATTGATCAAACCTGCTATTTCGTAAATATGAACCACGTTGGGAACCCATTAACTACAGATACCAATTACAATCTGTTCCAAAAGTCCTGACGAACTATAAAAATCTGTAATTCAGTAACTGTTCTGTGAAAGTTGTTGAAATTTGGCATACAAGCTGTTAATAATCATGTCCTTGTAAGTATTTATTTTAATGTAAGCAAGCATTTAGTTTTAGTCTTTTTTTTTTTTTTTTCCTTATTTGCTGTGTATGAAAAAAAAAAAAAACAGACATCAATTCAAAACACAGAGTCAGTATGCTTACAGAAACTTGAGTGAACTGAGTAAGGAGAATTTTCAAAACACCAGACTGCGCGCAACAATATAGGCTCTACAACCTCTAGTGGTCATCATCGGATTATTTTCAAATTTTTTATTGAGTGGGGAATAGGCTATTAAAATAATCAACACGCATCGCTGCACATGGAAACTGATTTCCAAAGAATCTCCACACGTGTGTCAGTTACTGTATATTCTAAGTTTCAGAGGTATATAAATTTTTTGTCAATTAAAGATCAAAGCAATTCACTTCTTTAAGAAAACAGCAGCATCTGTGCACTTATAAATTATTTAATCATAGGGACACAGGAAATCTTAGGCCACGTGCGAACATTCGTGTTGATCCGAACAGGATTTTTGAGATATTTGTTAAATTTGACGGGATAAGTGTTTTGAAACGGGCTATAGTTGTTGAAACAGAAAAAAATATTCAAAAATAATAAACCAAGTATGAAAACAAATTAAGTAAATGGCTTCCACGTGACAACAACAAAAATAGACAGTAATATTATCAACAAATTGCTGGTGTCAGGCTAACTTGGAAAGTTCATGGAATAAACTTAAAAGTCAATTTATTTTAGCGAGGGAAATTATTAGCAGATGGGAAAAAAATGCTAAAAAGAAAAACAAATGAGATTATAAATGGTGAAAATAAGAAATAGTAATAAAGAAAATGTAACTTCTAAAAAAAAATAGACACACATTTTAATTAAAACTCTTTTTTATGAATGCAGAAACACGAGTAATTTGAGAATAAAGAGGAGATTGTGAAAATGTGAGTAATATACTAATACAAGAGATCTTATTTATTCTTTCTGTCATCTTTTGTCGTCTCACTGATGTAAGGTTGTTATCAACTGTCGTTCCGCGGCTAAGGCATTGCAAGTCTGACTCGTAATCCAACGTACCGCTATCAAAACCTGCATGGGCTGCGTGGATTTTTATCGTGGTATGGAACGTCGCAGGTTGACCCAGCCTCAAATGGGTACCAGGATGGGCTGTCCTGGGAAAGTAAAGACGGCCGGCGTAATGCTGACCACATTACCCACCGAGTGCCGATTGGTCTGTAAAAATGTGGGTGCTCTTCCCATATGCCCGATGCGCCTAAGTGCGTGTAAAGGGATCTTTACTTACTTACTTTATCAACTCTCGTGATCTTCTGTATTTGTCTTGTGTTTCTCGGGTGGCTTACGTAACGGATTTGTTCATCATTTTGCAGGTTTTTGCTACACCATTTATCCATCTATTTCTTGGTTTCCTTTCGCTTTCCTCGCACATGTTTTGCTGTAAACAGTCTCAGTCTCATATGCAGTGTAGTCTAGATGCATTCTCGTCAGATGGCTGAACCATTTCATTCTTTGTCTGTCAATATAATCAAAATATACTTTTATTCCAACTTTCTTTCTAACGCTGGTTTTGATAACCCTGTCTCTGATTGTATTTTTAGTGACCTTGCGGGGACAGCGTCTTTCACATGTAGTTATTTTCTGTTCTAGTGCCTTACTCATTGTCCATGTTTGGCACTGATAACAAAAAGTAGGGATTTAGATCTTATGAAAAAAATATAAGCGAACGGTCGTGTCTGTGGTTTAGGCGTTGCGAAAAGCATCGTTATCCTGAGAAGCTGCTCGATTCCAGCTGCAGGCGATTTGACAGTAGACCACTTTGCGTTGATTTCGACAATAGTAGACAAAACCTTTCAGAAAACTGACAAAATACCGAGTCTATCTTCTTGTTGTTCTTCGAGTTCAGCGACTGTGAGCTCTAGCAGAAAGTTCTGGTTGTTCGTCCACCTCTGGAATTTAGTCTTGTTCCAGAACCTGAGTGCTGAGTGTTACATCCGTTTCACAGATCTGACTTATTTGTATGCAGACTGTAGGTTCCTTGACTCTCAGACAGATGCACTCCGACTTTGAAGGAAGCCCCCAGCTGGTCCACTTCTACTACATGCTTGATGGGGAGACAGTGGGTCTATCCTTGCTTTCCTGACAATGGTCCATGGAACCCACACAGGGGAACTGAATGTAAAATCGCCTAGTAAAACCAAACACACCCCACACATTCTTTTTTCCCCCACGCTGGGGTTGGTTCTTTAAAGTCTTGTAAAAGACTCTTTTACCCGCTTTCATGGGTATTGGCCAATAGTGCTAGACGTATGTTTTATCAGCAGTTGGTGGGTGATGTGTTCAGCATCCCGCAAGCCGCTTTAATTTGCCAGGACTTTACCTAGTACTCATTAAAGGCTGGCTCGACTAGCAAGCCAAAATCTTTTTTTTTAAACTAAAAAATCTGGCTTCGTCGGGACCTAAACCTACGACTTACAGATCCACAGCCGAGCGTCTAACCTCTACACCACAGCGCTTCGCCCTTTAACTGACGGTTGATACGTTGTGTTGTGGTTATAGTTGTAGGCTATAGTGTCTATGTCTTTCTACCAAACACATATGACTCCCACAAACCCGTCATTAATCACATTTCCGAACCTGCTTGTTAACGAGCATTTGTTCTAGTGGGGAACTGAATGGTCTCGAGCTATAGTGTTCGCCTCGAGTGCTGAAGGTCCCTGGTTTAAGCACCGGTGAAGCCTGGGATTTCTAGAAATTTCCTATGATCTCTAGTTAGTAAGATCGGACGCCCGCGTGTATTGTTGCGCACGATAAAACTACCTTGGCAGTTGAAAATCGAAAAGAGTAGCCTAACGGCGCTGCCCGGGCAACAATTTTGAGTTAAAAATGTACCCACCGGTGCAATGCGCTGAGATTCTTCAGCCTCATGCTTGAGTTAGAAGCAGAACGGAGCACTTATGGTTTGCACCCGTGCGCCATGATATTAATGCGTTAAAAAAACATATTTGTTGGGGTCCCTGCAGGAACCCACCTAGGTAGACAGATACTTAGTCTGTAAACGCCTTCGAAAAGTTCCCTGAAGCAAAGGTTGTCAGATCAACGTCTGCCTGTGCTATGTCAACTGCGAAAGTCTTTCCGATGAACTAACCGTCCATTTGTCACTCTGCTCGTGCAGGGAGACACTAAACGTGTCACAGCAGCGACGATATTTATAACACCATAACCTCAGTACCTGTTGCAATCACCATAACCTCAGTACCTGTTGCAATCACCATAACCTCAGTACCTGTTGCAATCACTATAACCTCAGTACCTGTTGCAATCACCATAACCTCAGTACCTGTTGCAATCACTATAACCTCAGTACCTGTTGCAATCACCATAACCTCAGTACCTGTTGCAATCACCATAACCTCAGTACCTGTTGCAATCACCATAACCTCAGTACCTGTTGCAATCACCATAACCTCAGTACCTGTTGCAATCACCATAACCTCAGTACCTGTTGCAATCACCATAACCTCAGTACCTGTTGCAATCACAATAACCCCAGTACCTGTTGCAATCACCATAACCTCAGTTCCTGTTGCAATCACAATAACCTCAGTACCTGTTGCAATCACAATAACCTCAGTACCTGTTGCAATCACCATAACCTCAGTACCTGTTGCAATCACAATAACCTCAGTACCTGTTGCAATCACAATAACCTCAGTACCTGTTGCAATCACAATAACCTAAGTATTTGTTGCAATCACCATAACCTCAGTACCTGTTGCAATCACAATAACCTCAGTACCTGTTGCAATCACAATAACCTCAGTACCTGTTGCAATCATCATAACCTCAGTACCTGTTGCAATCACCATAACCTCAGTACCTGTTGCAATCACCATAACCTCAGTACCTGTTGCAATCACAATAACCTCAGTACCTGTCTGTGCAATCACCATAACCTCAGTACCTGTTGCAATCACAATAACCTCAGTACCTGTTGCAATCACCATAACCTAAGTACCTGTTGCAATCACAATAACCTAAGTACCTGTTGCAATCATCATACCGTCTTGTCCGATTGTCCAGTAAAGGCAGCAGGAGATGTCTGAGGCATGGGAGTCATGACCCAGGTGGGCCAAGTCCCAGAGAAGACCTAGACCAGTGGTTTTCAACCTACCTAGGGCCGCGACCCTCTGATGCAGTTCCTCATGTTGTGGTGACCCCCAAACCATAAAATCATTTTCGTTGCTACTTCATAACCTCAGTAAATATGTAGTTTTTTAACGGTCTTATGCGAGCACGGTTAAAGTGTAGTTCGACCCCCAAAGGAGTCGCGATCCACAGTTTGAGAACCTCTGGTCTAGGGCTTAAACGAGCAGAAACGAGTGATGAAGATCGGTAGGCTCGTACTACGTATGCTCCAGCCGTGTTCTACTTCTTCTTCTTGGTTGTTCGTCCATTTCTGGTTGCTGACACTGTTGTAAAGAATATGCAACTACTTTAATGACTTGGAATGACAGAAAAGGAAACCTCTGGATGGATGTGCACATTGGGAAGGACAATTTTCAGCCGCTGAGTTCGAGAAACATGTTGAAGAGGCGGAACATGGTCATCAGTGCAGCAAGCATGGCAGATGACACGATATGGTTTGTTGACTTTGTCACTGCCAAGGTCCCTGCAAGAAACATGGACAGCTTGTGTTTTCTTCTTGAATTCCTTGACAGGAGTAACTGATTGGTGTTTAAATAAGCTGCGTAGGTGTATTTATTTATTATTTTTTTTTTTTTTTTTGGTACTGGAGGATTTTGTTGGTCGTTATCAGTATCAGCGCCCTTATCATTATTATCATCATCATCATCATCATCATCATCATCATCATCATCATCATATTTTATCTTCGTCATTATTACCATCATCACTGCCATCACATGAACGGTTTCATCATTATCATCATCCTAGTGAAATCATCATCAACATTTCGTCACCATCATTGCCGTCAAGATCATTATTTTCATCATAATTATCCTCATCGTCATCATTATCATCATCATTATTATCATCATCATCATCATCATCATCATCATCATCATCATCATCATCATCATCATCATATTTTATCTTCGTCATTATTACCATCATCACTGCCATCACATGAACAGTTTCATCATTATCATCATCCTAGTGAAATCATCATCAACATTGCGTCACCATCATTGCCGTCAAGATCATTATTTTCATCATAATTATCCTCATCGTCATCATTATCATCATCATTTTTATCATCATCATCATCGAATCATCATATCATCATCATCGAATCATCATCATCATCGCCCTCATCATCTTCAACATCTTCATCGTCATCGATATTACCATCATCGATAACTGCCTATCTTCAACATGTGTGCATAATGTTTTCTTTGTCATGCTACTGACTTAACTACCAGGTACCTCTCTTTCTCACTGTCTTTCTCTCTTTCTATCTCTATCTCTATCTCTATATCTATCTCTATCTCTATCTCTATCTCTATCTCTATCTCTATCTCTATCTCTAGCTCTATATCAACGTCTTCGTGCGCTCTCTCTTCATTTTCTCTCTCTCTTTTTCTTTACTCTATCTCTTTATTCTCTCTCTCTCTTCATTCTCTATCTCTTAATTCTCTATCTCTTCATTCTCTCTTTCTACATTCTCTGAACATTCTTTCTCTTCTAGCTCTTCATTTGCGCACTCTCTCTCTCTCTCTCTCTCTCTCTCTCTCTCTCTCTCTCTCTCTCTCTCTCTCTCTCTATTTGCTCTTCGTTCTCTCTCTTTCTATATTTTCTCTCTTCATTCTCTATTCTCTTTTTTTTTCTCTTTTTATTCTCTCTCTCTTTTCGTTCTCTCTCTCTCTCTCTTTCTACATGTTCTCTTCTTTCTGTATACTCTATCTCTCTTCATTTTCTCCCTCTTTTCGTTCTGTCTTAATTTTATGTCTATCTCTCTCTCTCTCTCTCTCTCTCTCTCTCTCTCTCTCTCTCTCTCTCTCTCTCTCTCTCTTCATTCTCTATCGTTCCGTTCTTTCTTTCCACATTTTCTCTGATCTCTTCATTTTCTCTCTATCTCTCTATCCATTGTCTCTGTCTCTCTATTCTCTCTATTCTCTCTATTCCCTGCTTTCGTTCTCTGTCTTCATTCTCTCTCTCTCCCCCCTCTCTCTCTGTCTCTCTCTCTCTTTCTTTCTCTCTCTCTCTCTCTCTCTCTCTCTCTCTCTCTCTCTCTCTCTCTCTCTCTCTCTTTCAATCAGTGTTTTAACCAAGGTATTGTTGTCATACGGCCCTAACAAATCTGATAAAATCATCTGCATAGTAAAGCCAGTCGATATAGATACCATTGAATGGTGATTATTTTATCAAACACAGGTTGGCTACTTTTTTCTGCTTGCGAGCCAAAGTCAGAATTACCAACCTGGTGGCGGGCCATACAGAAGAAAAAAAAAACAACTCAGATATGTATGTGGGCTCGCATGCGTTGTGTACGCGCGCTTGTCTGTGTATGAGTGTAATCTATGCTCTGTGATCTGTAAACTTCTGATCAGAGAAACAGAACGATCGATCGTGGCCATACATTTTATTATCTAAGTCCGTCAACAGACACGAACATCTGAGTTTGTCGGCAACACGTGATTCACTGGCAGGGTCACACATTTGGCAACATTAGTTTCTGGTTATCACTCTTTAGGTTATCGCTTTTTTGGGATATCAATATTTAAATCATCATTTTTTGTTTCATTTCTTTTTGCGTACGAGCATATGTATTTGTGTTCTGCTGTATTTTTGTTAGCTCAATATCCAGATTATATAGTAATTACAACGGCTTGCGGGCCAGTAAAACATTGTTCGGCCGAAATAGTTTTGTTTACTTTTAGATTGTGGATTTCTTCCATAACTTGAGTTCTGTGTTAACATCCCTTGTAGGATCTGACTTATTTGAATGCAGACTGTTGGTTACATGCCTCTTAGGCTGATGCACAACAACTGGTAACACACCTAATTAGTGATCTTTCAAGACGTATGCTTGTTGAATGTGGGTGGGGGGGGGGGGCGGAGATCTGGCCACCTCCCCTTCCCCCTGGTCCAAAATAGAGCCTTTGATCTCAGTAGTTAGAAGTTTGTTAGCCTGTCCTCTTGAGCATAGGGCAGAGGTCATAGCTCTCCGTGTCTGATGGTTCTTTGTCACCTGTTTTAGGTCTTGTATAGTAGTTAGACCCATTGTTGAAACCTTCCCTGATGATGGTTCTACGAAAGGTCTCTGATTCCGGGAGTGCTAATATTGAAAAGGATGATATGTACTAATATATTTAGAACTGTGTGAGTGCATATCGATACTTGCAAATATATACCTAATACGTCTTTAGCATTCAAAGGTCTATTACTGCAGTGTTCTTCAACCGATGGGCTACAGACCACTGTCGGTTCTCTGATAATGTTCTGGTGAACACTTCACTCTTTTAGTCCCAAACAACCTGTGGTGTATGGTAAAGAATTCTGTGAAACCCACCAACATATACTATGTTCTACTTCTTTTCATTATTGGTCCTATAATTTTTAAGAAATCTGGCTTCTCCATTATTTAGCGGTAAAATTGTCTATTACTAAAAGATGTAATTATTTATTTCTAATTATGCCTATATATGGTTCGGTTTCCTACTCCTTGTTTTTGTGAAAACGACTTTCTCAACAACGTCAGTTTAACAAACCCCAGGAAATCGAGTGAAAGTTATTGCAGCTCTTTATTTATCATTAACAACCCTCCAGCCACGTATATAATAGTTTCTAGCCTCTAAGCAACAACAAATGTCGCATTAGCCAAAAATTGTAAATGTATGTCATTGCACACACACACAAAAAAAAACTACTTTATTGTTTGTGTAATGGCGGCGTTCGTGGCTTAGGCGTTGCGAGTCCGACTGCTAATTCCAACGTATCGCGATCGAAACCCATTGCTGGCTGCGTGCATTTTTATTATGGTATTGCGCGTTGCAGGTCGACTCAGCCTAAAATGGGTACCAGGATGTATTTCCTGGGGAAGCAAAGACGGCCGGCGTAATGCTTACCACATTACCAACTTAGTGCCGATTGGTCTGTAAAAATATGAGTGCTCTTCCCATATGCCTGATGCGACTGAAGCGTAAAAAGGCATCTTTACTTTACTATTATTTTGTAATGCTTGTGGTTAGAATTGTCTGCAAAAAAATTCCCCCTGTCTTTCTGATTCGCAAGTGTAAAAGGGGTGAAGAACACTGATTCACTTTCTTACTTTAACACTCCCCAGCCAACAAGATTTAAAAAATAATAATTAAAAAACAAAATGCATTACATAAACAGAAATAACGAAAGATTATAAAATAACAGACAAATGAGCCATGTGGTGCACCGTAAGTGTGCCCATATTTTCTAATATTACATCCACATATTTGGTTTCCGCTAATCCAGACACCTCCAGTGTCTCTTGTAACGTATATACATAAATCTGCGAAAGTCCCCAAGGTAAACTTTGAGTTTTTATTACGGTGTACCGGCCGATCATAAATCATGTTATTCTCGTGTATGGCTGCATCTGAATTTATAAATCAAAAATTCACAAAGTAAAAGTAGAAGTTCTGTTCTTAAACATGTTTTTGCAAATGGCATATTTTCTTCAATATATTAATGTATTTCATTCTTTTCATTGTTACTACTCCCAGTATAAGTTCACGGGCGGCGCCCGTGGCTTGGGCGTTGCTAGTCCGACTTGTAATTCCAACCTACCGCGATCGAAACCCACTCCTGGCCTTAAATGGGTACCAGGATGTATGTCCTGGGGAAGTAAAGACGGCCGGGGTAATATTGACCAGATTACCTACCTATTGTCGATTGGTCTGTAAAAATATGGGTGCTCTTCCCATATGCCCGATGCGCCTAAAGGCATGAAAAGGGATCTTTACTTTTTTAACATTTTTATGAGTTCACAGGTCCTATTTTGGACGTGGGGGGGGGGGGACTAATAGACCCACTACCCACCCCCGCCCCTCCCACCCAGCAAACACACCTCATAAAGTGACTAATTCGGGGTTTTTCAAGTGGTTGTGAGTCTGCCTAAGATGCAAGGAACCAACAGTCTGCATACGAATAGACCAGATCCCTAAAGCGGATTTTCACGCAAAACCCGTTCTTTAACAAAACCAAATTCTAGAAGTGGACAAATAACAAATATTTCACTGGAGTTTACAGACAGTGAAATAACACACACATACACACACACACGCACGCACGCACGCACGCACGCACACACACACACGCACGCACGCACACACACACACACACACAAGAAAAGAAAGAAATTATTATACTATACACTTAAACACAGTTTAAATCCGTTAATTAGTTAGTTAGTTAGTTATTGGACTTATTCTCCTCAATGCGTCAGGGTCTGTGGCTTAAGCGTTGCGTACACGCTTCAAATGCCGGAGTGCCGGTTTCGAGCTCAGCTGCGGGCCTTGCGCCTTGCGTTATTTTCGACAGTGGCATCGAGAAGCAATGGCAAACTACTGGACGTAAATTTGCCTAGAAAAGCCACAACAGCCAAAAGATGCGCAACTAACTAACTATCCTCAGCGCGCATTGAACCATTCAGTCTGTAGGCTAAGTGCTTGAATCTGCTCCTAAGTGAATCCCGCAGCCCGTAGCGTCAGACGACACCCGTACTCTGTTGGTTTCTTCTTCATCTTCCTGCATAGTGCTATTGTCTGGTCGCACCAGTTTTAAGCTTCAGTTCTTGCAGGCTGGTCACTTGGTTCTCGCAAACGTCTTACCTGGGGGCTGAGTGGTCTCGAGGCATGGCGTCCGCCTTGAGGGCTGAAGGTCCCGGGTTCAGGCCCCGGTGAAGGCGAGGATTTATTAACGTGGACTTCTAGCAATTTCCCCTAGTCTCTCGGTAGAAAGATCGGACGCCCGTGTGTATTGTTGCAAATCCATATCAGTTTGCACATTGAAAAGAGTAGCCCGGGCAAAATTTTGAGTTAAAAGTCTACCGAAAGTATTTCAAGATCTTCGCCGGTGCTACGGAGTTCGTGCACAGCGCTGAGATTAGTCGGACTCAGACTTGAGTTTAGAGTAAAACTGAGCACTTATGAGTTACTACCCGTGTGCCATGATGTTGATCCGTTGTTCAAACTTCAATCTTCTTCAGCTTCCTGCGTAGTGCGCCTCTATGGTCGCACCCCTTTTAATCTTCTGTTCTTGCAGTCTGGTCACTTGGTTCTCGCAAACGTCTTACTTCTCGAAGAGGAATCAGCATATCAGCATGTTCCTAGTCACCCCCCCCCCCCCCTTTCCACAGTAGCCTCACCTGCAAACGACTGCCTTCGGGTTTGACCCATCTTCAACGTGTTTGTGTGTATGTGGGGGGGGGGGGGGGGGGGAGGGCGTTTAGGGTTGTGCTTCTTCCTCTACATCAAACACACACACAACATAAATTGTCTTCCCTTTTCTCGGGCAACGTTGCATCTCCGATCAGGCTGTTGAACCCAATATGCGCAGCAAACCGAACAACACTGGTTAATTTGTTTATTTTTTCCCTGGCGGTTTCATTTGCTTCAAGACTTACCAGATACGCTAGGTAAATGTGAATGGAGAAGGGATGAATGAACAGACCGAGTGTTTCTATTTAAGTGCCCTTGTCTGGAGTAAAGTACAATTGACAGGAGATCGCCAAGTGTTTTTTCCACTGTTGGCCTCTTTCTGTCATTCACAACAATGAAGGAAACGACATCGTTTCAATAAAAGAATTAACGTTTATACGAAGAAGCGAATGTAGATAAAGGTTGAGTTTTATTTCTGTTGCTGAGATGTGGGTGTGCGTCATAGTCAGGTGGGGATTTTTACTGTTTAAGTGTAGGGGTTGTGTGTTGATGTGGTAATGTGTGGTAGTTGTGTGTTAGTGTATAGTGGTTGTGTGTTGATGTGTGGTGGTTGTGTGTTAATGTGTAGTGGTTCTGTGTTAATGCATAGTGGTTATGTGATTATGTTCGGTAGTTGTCAGTTTATGTGTGGTGGCTGTGTGTTGATGTGTTGTGGTTGTGTGTTTGTGTGTGGTGGTTGTATATTAATGCATACTGGTTATGTGATTAAGTTTGGTAGTTGTGTGTTTTTGTTCGGTGGTTGTGTGTTGATGTGTTGTGGTTGTGTGTTGATGTGTTGTGGTTGTGTGTTGATGTGTGGTGGTTGTGTGTTGATGTGTTGTGGTTGTGTGTTGATGTGTGGTGGTTGTGTGGTGATGTGTGTTGGCTGTGTGTTGATGTGTGGTGGTTTTGTGTTGATGTGTGGTGGTTGTGTGGTAATGTGTAATACCAAAGGCTTGAAAAAAAAACCTTTACTACATATCAAGGGTGCAGAATGTTGGACCTGGGGGCCGTTTGAGACCCTGTCATTCATGTGGTCATACCCTATCAAGTTTCTCCTATCTAGGACACGTAGAAACAGGTGATGGAAGAAGCGAAACAGAAAGCAAAAAGAGAATAAGAATGGCTAAAACTGTCTTCAGTAAGATGCGCAAATTACTTTCTCATAATGGCACCCCACTTCAAGACGTGGAGTCGTATACCTATTTGGGCAGTAAAGAAGATAAAGATGGAGGAACTGGTAGAGATATTAAAATAAGAATACAAAAGGCGAGAGGAGCTTTCATTGCACTAGGGAATTTGTGGAGGTCAAAAGAAATTAAAAGAAATACTAAACTAAAAATTGTTAATTCTAATGTCAAATCAGTACTTTTGTATGGGGCGGAAACACGGAAAACAGCTATGGCAAATACTAATAAATTACAGACATTCATTAACTGGTGTCTGCGCAGAATAGAGGGAATTAAATGGTATGATAGAATAACTAATGTAGAGCTATGGGAGAGAACTAAACAGACTCCAGTGGACCAAGAGGTGAGGAAAAGACGCTGGCGTTGGATAAGACACACACTGAGAAAACAGGAGAACAGCATAACTAAAATGTCTTTGCATTGGAACCCACAGGGGCATAGAAATAAAGGAAGGCCAAAAAGAAGAGAGCTGGAGAATGAAGTTAGAAATATGGGAAAGATATGGGGAGAGCTCCATGCAATGGCGAAGGATAGAACGACTTGGCGTGAGTTGGTTGAGGGCCTATGCTCTCTTGGGGAATAGACAGGCAGAAGAAGAAGAAGAAAAAGAAGAAAAAGAAGAAGATAGTTAAACAACATACTAAACATGAGAATCGTCAAATGTTACATATGATCATTAATGCTATGTCGTTCAGAAACATGGAAACGAACAAGCAGCTAGTAAACCGAACTGAGTCTCAGGAAATGTGGTAATACATAAGACTAGGTCGTATTTCATGAAAATAAAGTCTAAACAGAGTTTCTGGGTAGCTACACATGAACAGAGAATTACTTAAATAAATAAAAAAGAGAGACAATTGAAATACTTTGGCCACATTAAAAGACACAAAACGCTTTTAAAAACCATACAGTAGGGAAGGGTCGAAGAAGAAGAAGAAGAAGAAGAAGAAGAAGAAGAAGAAGAAGAAGAAGAAGAAGAAGAAGAAGAAGAAGAAGAAGAAGAAGAAGAAGAAGAAGAAGAAGACGAAGACCTGGAAATTACGAAGCACCACTCGCATCGCCTGGACCCTAGACACCAACTACTTTTGCTTTACACATAAATAATTCGACTGCATTACAGACGTAAACAATCTTGAGAGCAGTAGGGAGGCGAAATGGTGATGCATTTGGAAGCCTGTTTATTTTGAGGTCAGTAAGGTTAGGTAAAAGCTTCCGGGGTAAGTCACGAACTGCTTTGTGGGATAGGGTTTGTTTTTG
>CAJHNH020000443.1:197500-222500 GCA_905116865.2 Candidula unifasciata | reverse complement strand
CAAGGACGCTTGCTTGGCTATCCGTTCGTGTTGAGTTCGAATCATTATCGATGAAGATTTCTAATACTGATCTTGGATCGTAGGTGGAGTCAGAATAAAACAGGTGAAAGGCGGTCGGCATCAAGCGAACTGCGTCATCTGCTTCTTCTTTAGTCCACCGTCTTGAAGCTGAGGCGGAAAGTCCTGGCTGTTCGACCGTTAGGACTTTGGCTTTGTGCCAGGGCCTGAGTTGTGCGTGTACATCCGTTTTATTAGAGTATTTGTGTGCAGTTGGTTGTTCTTTGTCGCAACTAGTTGACTCCAACAATATGTCTATTGGGGAGACAGTGAGTCTATTCTTGTTTACCCCAACCACCCACCCCCCCCCCACACACACACACACACATACACAATGGCATCAGAACCCACACGGGGAGTCTGTCACCTCAATATATCAGTTTTGTTATTATACATTTTAAACTATGAAAGATAAGATTGTGGCTATAAGTTTCGGGCATGTGTATCAGCAGTGTCAACAGAAATAAAACTCTGGTGGTGGTGGTGGGGGCGGGGGGGGGGGGGGGAGGTCAGTCCCCTTAATATTTACTAAGGGGGCAGTGAAGAAGCATCGGCGACCGAGTCGCCCATTGGCTGACCGGTAGACGACTTCGTCATCGGTCGGGACAGTATCTGGGTCTGTCTCCTTTGATCGCATTAACACTGCTGGAGTCCTTTTCAGGGCTACTTCGTGGCGAGCAATGCTAGGCCAATTTAAATGGGGCACATAACCTAGTCACAATTATAACCTAAAGATCCCTCTTTTGGGGATCCTGGATGAACATGACGACTCCCCCCTCCCCTCTCCCCCCACCCCCCCCCCCCCCAACCCCCACTTGTTTTGCAAAGCAAGTCAACAACAAAACGGGAAGGGGGAGGGGAAGGGGGGTGGGTTCGTGGAGAAATTGTCAAACCGTTCGCCTAGCGATTTCAAGGTCGTGGGTTCGTTTGATGGCTGCATCGTTCCGGTCACGGGTAGTTTTTTTTTTTTTTTTTTCGTTCTATTTACGGGGGATCTTTGCCGCAGATACGGCATTCGTGCTTTCTGCGACGCTTTGGTTAGCTTTGGACTAGCTGTTCTGTGGAGAGAGATCGAAAAGAAATGGGATACAACCCGTTGCAATGAAGGCAATCCTCAGACTTTAATCTTTGACTTTGAGGGCGGGGGGAGGGGTGGGGTTGGAGGTGCTCAAGAGACATAATACTAGCTGAAGTGTGTAATAATAATAATAATGGATGCACTTAGTGACAATTTCTAAAGATACGGCATTGGTAGAGACAAAGATGAAATACAAGACATGATATTAAATATATGGTTTTAGGGTTAGTTCGACGTTAGTCTCTCTAAATAGAGTAGGTCACTTTTCATTCACAAGTTTGTTGGGCTGGTCAACTTTTCTGAAGGTTACGGCTGTGAGCCGCTCTGTTGATTGGTTTCTGCGATGTCTTGCATTTACGTTTTCATTCCGAGAAAGAGAATGCATGTGAAATAGGTTGCAGCACTCTCAAAAGGTTGGGGGGGGGGTGGGGTGGGGTTGTTGTGTTAGACCCAGTTTCTCCATGTTTTTGGAGTGTTAAAAGCGCTGGCGTGCTGAAATACATCACATGCGATGTCAATGGCTTTGCGGAACACCCCCGTAACTGCGTGCGAAGGTCACGAGGCTCAGGAACTACTAATCAGAAGTGAGCTAGTGTGTATATTGGTGGGGTCTGGGAAGACTAACGTCCAAAAAACCGGTTTTAGTTAGACCCCTATTTCCACTAGGCTTATATATAGGACAGCAGTGGAGATCAATATGAAGTAAAGGACGGGAGAACAACAGTTTCTTTCACTATCTGTGGCGAAGCTAGGCAATTAAATCTAGTATACATATATATATATATATATATATATATATATATATATATATATGTATTTGTGTGTGTATGTGTGTGTGGTGTATGTAATGTATGAGTGTGTGTACGTAAAAAACGGTAGCAGATTTCTACAACATTCTTCAGTAAAACATCAAATTAGTATCAACTGATCCATAGCCACTATACATCCCTTGTGTGTCTCCTGTACAGTTGTGAGATAGACAGAGAAAGCCACTCCCTCCAACCATGCCGTAAATAAGCTCACTATGTGGTCTATGAGATAATGGAACACTCTGGCGAACAATCCAGAATCGGGAATTCGCGGTATTTCGTGTACATTCACATGGTAATGTGACCTCGAAGTTGTTCACATTTGCAGAAGCTGTTGTGTCAAAAGTGAAGCTTGACTATATGTCAAGGCGGTGGCACGTGTCCTGCATTTTCTGGGGGTATTTCAGGAACTGTGCAGTGTGCATTTTGTTGTGGTATTTGAAGATATTTGGATTGATAAGAAGTTTATTGGAAGGCACGGCCCTGTGACAGACAGACGAGCAGGGAGCTACCAACACGAAGATGGACAGAGGGGACACCTTTGACAAGAAAGTGCACGAGACCCTGTAGCTGGCGGGGGACCGAGTTCCAATTCGGCGGGCCGCGTTAGGACTTTTTATAAAGGAATTACTATATGATAGTGTTTTGTGAGATGTGGGAGTGGCGCTGGGGTGGGGGAGGGGGGACAGGAACGGGGCTAGTGTCTAGGAAGCTAACAAAATGGCTATATGTTTGAAAGTTTGAGTCCCTATGGAGATTTTGAGTGCTGTCACTGGGGCAATGTAAAATAAATATGGAGAATTTGAGCAACATTAGGCGCAGAAAAGCAAATATAAATACACATTCAGTAACGAGTGTAGATATAAAAGGCTACAACAAATATGTCGTAAGAATAACATTCGAAAGGAGAAAATACAATTTTGGTTCATTTTTCTTCTTTGTGAAGCAAGGCGTGAAAAAATCCATCAGCCAAAACAGGAATGTATCAATTTTAACGATACGACTCAGATCAGCCTAGAGAAGAAAACACATCAAGGGGTCACAGCGGACAGAACAAAGTCGCATGCAGACACTGCAACAGAGGACAGAATAATGGATAGAACAAAGGAACTGAAAGAAAGATAGAACGCATAGAACAATAGGGCGGACAGAGCAATAGGGCGGGTAGAATGATAGAACGGACAGAACGATAGAATAGAAACGAATGATAGAACGACAGGATGGAGAGAATGATAGAACGTACAGAACAACAGAACTGACAGAATGATATGGTTGGCAGAGCGACAGAACAGACAGACGATGATAGAACGGACAGGAGGATAGAACGACCAGAACGACAGAATAAACAGAACAATGAGGGGGGGGGGAGGGAAAGACTGAAGAAGAGAACGAACAGTCGGACAGGATGTATGAAACGACAGGACAGACAATGAGTGAAAAAACAGAGACACCGAATAAGATCTGACAGAGAAAAGTATAACAGAAAAAAGGGAATGAAGGACACCCCGCTCCCCATTTTCCACCCCCCCCCCCCTGCCCCCCCCCTGCCTCACCCCTCGCCCTCCCCCCTCCAAAGAAAGGACAAGTACAACAAAGAAACAAGCCAACAGTAATTTCAACAACATCAACAACACCGAAAGATAATAAACACGACGGTTTCTTATCGGAACAGCCAGGGGCAACAGAAACTACAAAAAAGTATAAGCAAATACAAAAAGAAAAAGAAACCCCCAAAAAAAAAAAAAAAATTATTTTACAAACTAAAACTAAGACAGGTAAAGCAAAACACCGAAATATGCCTCGATGAAACATTAAAACAAAACTGAAAAACAAACAATAAAACTACAATCTTCAAAAGCGAACACAGCATAAACTCGGTACTCACGTTCTACAGCCATTGTTTGATAAACAAGCATCTAGAACATTCCGGAACAATTCTGTAATGCGATGTTCGATTAGCGGATAAAGCACGGCAGAAACCGGAAGAAAAATAACCAACAGACTTCTGTTACGATGTGCGAACGGTGATTTTGGCAATACAGAGATTGTTTTTGTTCTTTGAGATACCTTTTGGGGATTTCGTTAACATTTATTAGAGCAAGAATGCACCGATACAGCTTTTAAATGGTAAAATAAGCAGTTTCTATATGCAACAACAGAGTGTATGTCACGAGTACGCTAAAAATGTATAGTATTTCAACAACAACAAATATACACACACAAACACAAACACACTTACACACACACACACACACGCGCGCGCGCACGAACACACACACACACATACGAACACAAACACAAAAACACATACACTCACACACACTCACACACACATACACACACAAACACACGTACACACACAAACACACACACGTATGTATATATATATGAGTGAATATATATATATATCATCATTTATCATCATTGGCACCTTTTCGTCTTTCCAGACGATAGTGTTATATTGCGCTATGAGGAGGCATGAGACTCACAGCCCATGGCGATGGCGAGTGTGACTAGCAAGACCCGCCCGTGTCAAGAAAAGTCTTCCACAATGATTGCATGGAATTTCAGGACCATTGTTAACAATATTTGTGTTTAAACTGTTTCTTTTCAGACGCTCAGCTCTCATCCTTTCAGCAATCATTTCTTCATTCAGTCTCACTCGCTTCCTGATATGCCCTTTGAACAACACCTTCCATGGCATTTAATATATAT
This sequence comes from Candidula unifasciata, assembly GCA_905116865.2. Taxonomy (NCBI): domain Eukaryota; kingdom Metazoa; phylum Mollusca; class Gastropoda; order Stylommatophora; family Geomitridae; genus Candidula; species Candidula unifasciata. The sequence continues at coordinate 217,841 of CAJHNH020000443.1, read as the reverse complement.
ATATATATATATATATATATATATATATATATATATATATATATATATATATATATATATATATATTATTAGGGCTGTACCGAATATTCGCTTCGTATTCGCTTCGGGGCCGAATAGTGGACCTATTGACTATTCGGTATTCGGCCGAATAGTTGCGGTCGGGCCGATTACGAATAGTAGTTACCTTACTCCCGCTTCTGCATACACGTCCCGAATACTCACAACATGGAACGATTGGTTTTGTTGAAAGCTAATGCAGCTTTCATGCCTTAACTAAGCTGTCAGTGACAATTTCCAAGTTTAGTTGCTTGTTATAATACTTAGGATTCTTTCACTACTAGTTATTAGTTACCACAGACTGACTAAAGGATGCAAAACATAAAATGTTTTTAAATGTTTACTATTCTGTACGAATACTAACTAGACATGGAAAGAATATAAACTCCGGCCACATCTAAGTCGATAACATGAAAATCAAACTTACGGAAACATATAAGTACTTTGTGTGCAAATTTCAACTGCTCCAACATGCTGAGATAATAAATACAATCTAGAATACAATCTAAAAATAAAGTATACTATGCCCTTCAATATCTGCTAAAGTCAAAGTGCTGTCTAGCAACACCAAGATCAAAATATATAAAACGTTGATAAGACCAGCCGTTTTGTATGGCTCTGAAACTTGAAGAAGAAATAAAAGAGATAAGGCCTTATTACAGATTTTCGAAAACAGTCTTACGACAAATCTGTGGACCCATCAAAGATGCTAGCAGCGGGGAATGGAGAGTGAGAAGCAACAACGTAACACATAATCTGTTTAAATCACCACTGATCACTGGCATTATGAGAGCTAACAGACTAAAATGGTTGGGGCATATTGAAAGAATGACAGATGACAGAGAAGTAAAAACTGTATACACCGGAGAGAGGAATGGGCGTAGACCACGAGGCAGACAAAATAGAAGTTCGAGAAGTTCTATCTATCTATCTATCTAATCTATCTATCTATCTATTTATCTATCTATCTATCTATCTATCTATCTATCTATCTATCTATCTATCTATCTATCTATCTATCTATCTATCTATCTATCTATCTATCTATCTATCTATCTATCTATCTATCTATCTATCTATCTATCTATCTATCTATCTATCTATCTATCTATCTATCTATCTATCTATCTATCTATCTATCTATCTATCTATCTATGTATCTATCTATCTATGTATCTATCTATCTATCTATCTATCTATCTATCTATCTATCTATCTATCTATCTATCTATCTATCTATCTATCTATCTATCTATCTATCTATCTATCTATCTATCTATCTATCTATCTATCTATCTATCTATCTATCTATCTATCTATCTATCTATCTATCTATCTATCTATCTATCTATCTATCTATCTGTCTGTCTGTCTGTCTGTCTGTCTGTCTGTCTGTCTGTCCGTCCGTCCGTCCGTCCGTCCGTCCGTCCGTCCGTCCGTCCGTCCGTCCGTCCGTCCGTCCGTCCGTCCGTCCGTCCGTCCGTCCGTCCGTCCGTCCGTCCGTCCGTCCGTCCGTCTGTCTGTCTGTCTGTCTGTCTGTCTGTCTGTCTGTCTGTCTGTCTGTCTGTCTGTCTGTCTGTCTGTCTTTTTCATCAGATGTAAACTCAAGCAGAAAGTTCTGGTTATTCAGTACCTTGCTTTTGTTCCAGAACTTGGGTTTTGCGTACACATCCGTTTTACAGATCTGATTTGTGTGTGTGTGTGTGTGTGTGTGTGCAGGCATTTGGCTCCCCCGTGTACACAGTTTTTACTTCTTTGTCATCTGACATTCCCTCAGTACGCCCCATCAATTTCAGTATTTTAGCTCTGATGATGCCAGTGAGAAGTGGTGATTTAAACAGATTATGAATTTCGTTGTTGCTTCTCTCTCTCCATTCCCCACTGCTTGCCTCTTTGATGGGACCGAAGATTCGTCTGAAGACTCTGTTTTCGAAAATTTATAATAAGGTTTCATCTCTTTTAGTTGTGCTCCAAGTTTCAGAGCGATATAAAACAAGTGGTCTTATCAAAGTTCTATATATTTTGATTTTAGTTTTTCAAGGGAGAGACTTTGACTTTAGAAAATGTTAAAGGACATAGTATACATTATTTCCAGAATGTATTCTATATGGCCTTACTTCTCTCAGCATGTTGGAGCAGTTGAATTTTGTACGCAAGTACTTACATGTTTCCCTTTCTTTATTTTTCGTATCATCGACTAGTGTATGGTCGGAGTTCATGTCTTTTCCTTGTCTTGTAACTATCATATCTTGTTTATCTTGACTGATAACTAGTCCTGTTTCGTGAGCTGCTTTTTTAGAGGCAGTGAAATTACCTTCTCTACTTCATTTTTTTTCCAACAAACTATCTTGTCGTCACCATGAAGGATGCAATTTTTAGTCATTTTGAAGCCCCTTCCTGGCTTTTGCAGGGGCCCTGAATATAGCCCGGCCTTAAGGCTAACTGCTGAACCGGGTTTTCGAGACCTTTCCACGGGTGATCCTCATCCGTATGGTGGCACTTTGTGTCACCGAGTGTTTATTGCTTGTGTGTTGTTCTTGTGGGGTACAACTTACCTACCAACCTTTTCCCAACTATGTTAATGTCATCTGCATAATCAAGTACTCTTGTAGTTTCTCCTGTAGTACCATCCTCTTCTTTCAATTTCCTTATAATCTTCTCTAGGGTCAAGTTGAAAAGAAGTGGGGACAGAGCATCATCTTGCCTGAAACCAGATGTTATCTAAAAAAGGTTTTGACTTTCTGCCTTTATGTGTCACTATATTATAAGTGCCTTCCATACATAGTTTGGGCATGGAAATCAACTTCCTTGGTATTCCAATATCCTTCATAGCATTCCATAAATTTTTCGGTGTACACTAACAAATGCCTTTTTATAATCTACAAAAACATTATGCAGATCTCTTCTATATTCCCAATTGTAGATGTCAGCATGCGACAGCGGCCACCCCCAGGCAACAGCTTTCACGGGCTGGCTAAACCAGGAGAGGGTAGCCGACCTGGTTCTAAACCACTCGGTGATTGGGATATGCCTACCCTCCATGTGAAGACTGGACTCGGATTGTGCAAATCCTAAACCTCTTATCGTTCAACGGACAAAAAGGCGATTACCAGCAGGCTCTGTGCATAGCTTCCAGCAAGGCAGGGCACTTAAGATGCCTTGGTCATCCACTGGACCTAGGTCCATTTCCAATCGTCTCGACATTGTACTGCCATCGGATCAAGATGGACACAGGCGAGAGAGTGAGGTCGACGGATTGCGCTTTTCCTCACTTAAATCCAAGTCCTTGCGCAACTCACTCGTATCCAGCTTTTGGATGAAAGTGGTCTTTAACACTCGTGATGGACCAACAACATTTGCTCTCAGTGGCTTGACTTAAAATTTACACAACAAAACACTTCTTCAGTCAGAGACTGGTAGTATGACTTTTTATGTTTTCTCATATTCCAGTTGTTGACTGTTAAAATGGTTGAAGTTGAGAAGATCGACTTTATTGCACCGGTTTCTCTCTTCGCAGAACGGCTAGCCGCCTGCCGATAGGGCCACACAGAGCACGAACTGTGTAACGTACCTGAAGAGCGCACTGTGAAGCGAACCTGCGACCTTCAGAGCGTGAGGTTAACGACTTGAGCATTGCTTTATGTAGACACCCAGTTGCTGTTAATTGTTATCTTTCATGTTGTTTTTCTGTCTTCCTGTTCATCATATTACATTTTCGTGCAAGACATTGTCACCACTCAGGTCTTTGTCACCACTCAGGTCTTTGTCACCACTCAGGTCTTTGTCACCACTCAGGTCTTTGTCACCACTCAGGTCTTAACATTCCGATGTGCAATATTGCTTGGTTTGAACAACGGATTAACATCATGGCACAAGGGTAGTAACCTATAAGGGCTAGTTTGATTTCTAATTCAAGCCGGAGTTCGAAGAATCTCAACGCGGTGCGCGAACTCCGTAGCACCGGCGAGGATCCTAAACTATTTTGTGTAGATTGTTAACTCCAAATTTTTTTGCCCGGGCAGCGCCGTTAGGCTACTTTTCGTCTGCTTACAAAGGAGGGGGTTGTGATTTTTATTGTCGGTGTTTCTCAAAAGTCTCCTGTTCGGAATGTGGAGTCACTCGGAGACACTGCTTTCCGTGTGATTTACCAGACGGAATTTATCGTACATTTGAAGTTACCCTGGTAAGTCACGTGAATACGGCGAGCTTCCGGCAGCCATGAAACAGAGACAATGTAGCGAAGAAACTTCTCATTTCAGTTGAATTTATTCAGTTTTGTGCTTTACTTTATGCTGATGTAACTGTAGTAACGTACCTAATGAGATACAGTGAAATGTGCCTGGCAATAAATTGTGCAATGTATTGTTTGTATCCGCATTATTTAAAAAAAAAATATATAGTTTACGTGTCGCCTAGCACACAATGCTTGTTTACAGTACTGTACAAGAAGCGAAAGCCCTAGGTACTAAGCCAAAAAAAAAGAGTTCGTTAGGCGGGGACTAGAAACTAGCCCAGACATAAGATCTTTTGTATATAGTCTAGATAGCAGTAACAGTGAACTCAACACATTAAACACAAGTCCTAATCTGAATCAAAACAACTGGAACTATAATTATCACATTCAACATTTGTTTACCCCACTACAAATAAGCTAAGTTCTCTAAAAATAATCATGCATTAAAATTCACAGCGTGTTCGAAAACACCCTAAAATAGATGGACCCTATCACAGCCTACATACCTCAACCCGCGTTGCGCTAAACCCCTGACCGCAACACAGCGAAAATCAGAACTACATGTTACCCGTCCGAACAGCAGAGGCCTAAGAGAGCGAATTGGCCGCTTCTCTCTCATTTATCACTTTCTGAACCCACGTTTGCCAGGTTTTTGGCTCGCTTTAAGCTTGGGTCTACCTGGGAACCGAGGTCGGTTTAAAAAATACACGTTGACGTGTGCGAATGTTCGCTTGATACAACGCACACTTGCCAAGTATCCATGGTATGTTAAATAGTGTTACAGTAACAAGTCACCATTCCCGCCCAACAGCAATAAGGACGCCGGATACATGTTGAACGTCAAACAGAATTAATGTATTTCTAATTTCAACACCAAAACAATGAAAGGCATCACGAGAATAAAACGTTACACAGCCACAGTCATTCTTACTGGCAAGGCAACACACACTACGGACGCTCTGGGCTACTTCTACTGCCACCCTGTTCCGTGGTCAACTACGAGCAAACATTACCTGCTCGTGCAAACTCACTGCTCGTGATGATGTGTCTACCTCTATCACACCCATCCCTTGGGTACACTGTCATAGCAGAATCATACAGGCCGATGCACAGTACATTGTGAAACTTGTCCAGACCTTTCGTCTGCGGCCACACGAGCGTCTGTCACGCTGGCGCGACCGCTGTAACAACACTCACAGACAGCCCGTACCCTACCGCCAGCGTAACACAGTTATGCAGGACCAGCCTGGATCCATCCAGATTAGAACAGGCTTCCTACACAGCGTAGTAGAGTCCACCGTTACTCACTCTCTCTCTCTCTCTCTCTCTCTCTCTCTCTCTCTCTCTCTCTCTCTCTCTCTCTCTCTACTTCACGTTCAATGTGTGCGCACCGCACCAAGTCCCACGTTCAACAATGAACTTCCCTTCCCATATATTGCACACAACAGCTTATTCCCCCCTTCCTCCAGCAAACAGACACCATTTGTTTCTGTTTGCTCGAGACAGGACCGCCGTGCTCAACACATGGCAATATGCAGTTCATAATTTACATAACATGCACAATATGAATAATATATTTCACACATAATCTTAAGCATGTTAGGTACATTACTATGCCTCAAAATAACAAGACCAGAAAAACCTAGTCACACAGTTGTCCTTGATAGGAAATCTGGGATCACGTTTTCCTCCCCTCGGACATAGTGGACAGTGAAGTGGTATGGCTGCAGCATCAGCGCCCATCTAAGCACCCTGGCATTCTTCACTGCTCCCGAACACAATGCCTGCAGTGGTTGATGGTCAGTGAAGATAGAAAAATGGTTACCGTACAAAAACCTGGAGAACTTGTTGACCCCAAACACTATGGCCAGGCACTCTCGTTCCATCACACTGTAGCGTGTCTCTGCTGGGGACAGTTTCCTACTGGCATACAGGACTGGATGCCATGTACCTCGGAACTCCTGTACGAGGACACTGGCCACTCCCACATCAGAGGCATCACATGAAATACCAAAGGGTACATTCAAATTAGGTAAACGCAACAATGGTAAATTATTAAATGCACTTTGTAATTGTCTCAAGGATTCACCACATTGTTCGTTCCACCATATCTTGTTTGGCATTCCCTTCTTAGTCAGATCAGACAACACAGACGTGATGGTGGCATAATGGGGAATGAATTTTGCGTAGAAATTACTCAAACCCAGCAATGCTCGAACTTGCTTTTTAGTCTTAGGGACAGGAAGGTTCAGAAACCTGTGAACAGTGGATTGAACGGGTTTTCTTACCCCTCTGCCTATGACATGACCAAGGAACGTCACTTCCTCGACTGCAACCTCTACCTTGGTTGGTCTGACTGTCAATCCAAACGACCGGATGCGCTCCAACAAGCTTCTCAACCCTTGTATATGTGCTTCGATGTCCTCATGAAACAGGAGAATGTCATCCAAATAATGAATTATATCACTACGATCACCAACCAATCTCCTCACCATCCTTGTGAAGGTGGCAGGAGCATTACAAAGCCCAAAAGTAAGAAATCGAAAGTGATACAAACCCCTGACAGTTTGGAAAGCGGTATATTTTTTTGCTTCTTCCGCCAACGGTATCTGCCAATAACCTTTTGCTAAGTCTAGTTTAGTGAAATATTTCGCATTAGTCAAAGTGTTAAACATGTCCTCCATATTTGGTATCGTTTCTGCGTCTATCCTTGTAATGCGGTTGAGGCGCCTGAAGTCGATACAGATCCTTAACGTTCCGTCCTTCTTCTTTACAGGCACTATAGGAAAAGAGTAGGGCGGACGTCGATGGTTCAATCACTCCCAACCGAATCATGTCATCAATCTCCCTGTCTATTTGCGATTGATAGTGAAGGGGTACCGGATATGGCTTGAGTTTAACAGGTTGACAATCGGTTAATTCAATGGAGTGGACTGCTTTTGTGGTGACGCCCGGTATGTCAGATAAAATATCCTCGAATGAGGCCAGCATTCTCAGAATTTGACTCCGTTTCTCTCCTGGTAGTGCATAGGACACCTGTACATCCTTCCAGGACTCCTTGGGTACTAATGGTGGTAATTCCATCTTCAGTGGAACATCCGACTTGTCCTCCCCCATACATTCCTCCACCACATGGCAAAACCCAGCCTTTCTTGAGTTATTATCATGTGCATTAATCTCCTCCTCATTCACAGAGTCAATAACACCCTCCAAATTCGCTGGTCTGGTCATGTACTTCTTGATCATATTTATGTTGTAAACCTTCAGTTTTCCATTAACATTGATCAAGTAATCAACCGTGGAAATTTTCTTAACCACTGTAAATGGTCCTTTCCAGCAGTCCAACAGAAAATTTGTTTTATCCGGTAACAGGACAAGAACTTCGTCATCCGGTTCAAGTACAACCAGCTTCCGATTTCGATTAATATAATCTCTTTGTTGTACTCCAGTTTTCTCCAGATTACTCCTCGCGATTTGACAAGCAGACATTATTCTATGTCTCAGTTCTATCACAAAATCTGCATAAGTCTGTTGTGCTTCTTGTTTTTCTTTTCCTAACCAGGCGTCCTTTAAAACAGACAATGGGCCCCTGGGGTTCGTACCATATACTAACTCGAACGGTGAAAAACCCGTACTTGACTGTGGTACCTCGCGATAGGCAAACAATACAGCTGGAAGGTACTTGTCCCAGTCCTTAGGGAAAGCCGACGTAACTTTTGCTAACATGCTCTTCACCGTGCCATTAAAATTTTCTACAACACCATTTGCTTTCGGGTTGTACCGGGCAGCAAAGACATGGGCAATGGACAACAATTTTTCAAAAGATTTCATAGATTCAGAAATGAATTGCGACCCATGGTCCGAAAGGATAGTATCTGGGAAACCCAGACGAGAAAAAATAAGCATTAAAGACTCCGCTACAGCCTCAGAGGTAATGTATCGTAAAGGGACACATTCGACCCATCTTGTAGCAAGATCTATGAAGGTAAGTATAAACCTGTTCCCTCTCTCAGACATGACCGATAATGGACCTACTATGTCTATTGCTACTTTCTCGAATGGGCGATAGGGCAAATATGTACTCTGAATTGGAGCCCTCTGTAATGCACCTCTCCTAGACATCAACTGACAGTCCTTACATGATCGGCAATAGTTACGAATATCCGTAGAACACCCTGGCCAATAAAACTGAGATAAGACTCTTCTCTGCGTCTTACCGATGCCCAAATGCCCCGCAAATGGGGTATCATGTGCAGTTTTCAAAACTTCAACCCTATAGATGAGTGGTACAACAAGCTGTTTGTAGGAGTTGTTGGCTCTCTCAAAATACCTCATAAGAATGCCATTTTTTATGAAGAAGTACCACTTCCCTCCCTTACTTTTCTTATATCCAGAGTATTGTGCCTTAAGAAAATACTTCTTCAAAGTTGGGTCCGATTGCTGGCATTCCTTGAAACTACCCTGGGCCCCTGGTTTTGATGTAATGTTATGTTCTTCTGAGGTTATGGTTTCTGGAATAACCAGCTGACTTCCATCAGAAGCCTCCACAACTGCATCGGTTTTGGCGTATTCATTTTTTTGAATTTGTTGGGCTCTTGTGACCACTGCGTTTGCCACTCGTTCGTGAGCACTGTACCAATGTTTGATCTCTTCTTCAGTTGGTTCCTTTACACCCTTTACCGTTCCCAACATTATTCCCGCAGCTGGGTGTCGCAAAACGCACACCTCTGCATGACCCTTGAAAAAACAGCAATCCAAAAATGCTCGAGCCAGCGGGTAAGTCTCAATTCTCCCCCCAAAGGTTCTACATTTTACACTTCTTCCCAAATAGTCAGATTTAGGCACTAGGTATTTTGCAACCCCGATTACATTGGCGCCACTGTCCCTTAACACAGTACAACTTTTCTGACCCACATACCCTTTATGGATGGGTAACCCCCCGATCTGAAAGGTTGCTGATAAGGTGGGGTATATAACTTGGGGTCTTACTTTCACTATGTCATTGTATATTTGGGTAGATCTACCGTTGTCTCCTACCTGTGCCGCACTTGCTTTACCCTTTACTACTTTAGGGCATACACTACGTTTGTGTGGTCCTGAACACAGGAAACACTTAATAGTTCTAGATCTGAAAAAACTTTTTCCCGGTGGGTTGTCATCATCCCTCCTATCCCTATACTGGCAGTCCTCAGATCTGTGTCTCCAGGACCCACAAAATTTACAGCCGGGCTGCTCATTATTAGTGAGGCCCTTCCACTGTTGCTTCCCCTGTTTGGGCCTCTGGACCGTTGTCGAATCCTTATTCCTAAAGCTCCCATGATTCTGTGTAACCGGAGAAGGTCTGACCTGAAGGCCTGCCGCTGCTGGGAAAAAATCGTCAATTTTCTCCTTATGTATCGCCTTCCCTGGATGAGCTGTGATATATTGTTCACCCAGTGTGATCATATCCTCCAAACTCCTAGGTTTTCTTTCTTGAAAAAAAGTACACAAATCATTGCTGCAGGATAATAATACCTTGTCTCTCAAAATAAGATCAACCAATTTATCAAAAGATGTGCCGACCTCTGCCAAGTTCACCCACCTGAAAAAAATGGTTTTTACTTGAGCAACATACTCAGAGAAACTGACATCTGGTGTAGGCATCAGTGTATGAAACTGATTCCTATAACCTGCTTCTGTTAACAACCTAGATGCCAACAATTTCTGACGTACAACAACATACGACTTTCTCTCCTCTTCTGAGAAATTACTAAATGTTATTAGTACTTTCCCAGTCAGTAGGTCTCGCAGTCGAGACACCCATTGTGCTTCTGGGATGCGTCCACTGCGCATCGCATCTTCAAAACGGTCCAAATAAGAATGAATATCATCCTGGATACCAAGGTAAGGTAACCTTGGCTTGTAGTTGCTCAAATCATGATCACCATAATCTTTGTTACCTTCCTTTGCATCCGCCGTCTTGCTGGCCTCTGCCAGAGCTACAGCCCTATCTCTTTCGATCCGAGCTAATTCCAGCTCTTTATTAGCTGTAACTGTCATGGCTTCTACCTCTGCCATCTCCCTCCTATGGGCCCTCTCCGCAGCTCTCTCTTCCCTCATGGCGGCCTCTCTTTCAGATAGCTCTCTCATCCTAGCCTCTGCGAAGGTGACTACATGTTCTGCCTCCAGGCCTAGGTCTCTAGCCATCTGAACGAATTCGCTGAATGACATGTCAGTATTTTTACGCGGTATGACGAGATGCTATAAAATGGCACACTAATCACGCACGGAGACCTTTACAATATTCACGTAGCCTAAACGTAACTGGACGACCTAAACACACTACCTTGACGATGAATAACAGATCAAAAGACAAGAAACATAGGGCTACCAAGCATACACAATGCAGCGAACAATGCAATAAACTTATGAATCCAAAAACTAACCACAAAGTACATCACCTCATGAATATCGCATCCAAACAATGATGGTGAAGCATTTCCAATTCACACTCAGAAGCAGCTTAGCGGAAATCGATCGCTCCACTCACAGGAATACCGCAACTGTAAATATCAGCTGATCAGCGCTCTTCATTAAACACGCTTGAAACATGACACACGGCTAGCATCCATCCTTGCAAAACCATATTTGATCTCCTTCAGTGTCACTACATGTCTCACAGTTCATTGACTTTAGGTAAGTGGTTTCCTGGCTTGACCTCGAAGAAAAAGATCACAGCAAAGTCAAGTTCTCCACTGCGACGTCTCCACTTGACGGCCTTGATCTCAGTGACGCAACACGGGTTGACTTCGATGACACAGGCGATGATATCTCCTCCCAGCGACTAATTCTGTGGGCAAGACTTTGGTTCCCAATGAAGAATTCTCTAGGCCAGGTTTCAGTGCCTAATTATGAATTCTCCGGGACAGGCTTCGGCCCCCATTGACGATACTTCTGACTAAAGAACAAAACCAATGGGACAAAATGTCGTATCACACTTGTGACCAGAGGTCCCTCATTCTTTAAAGGCTTGGCTCCCCATTGACGTGTGCGAATGTTCGCTTGATACAACGCACACTTGCCAAGTATCCATGGTATGTTAAATAGTGTTACAGTAACAAGTCACCATTCCCGCCCAACAGCAATAAGGACGCCGGATACATGTTGAACGTCAAACAGAATTAATGTATTTCTAATTTCAACACCAAAACAATGAAAGGCATCACGAGAATAAAACGTTACACCGCCACAGTCATTCTTACTGGCAAGGCAACACACACTACGGACGCTCTGGGCTACTTCTACTGCCACCCTGTTCCGTGGTCAACTACGAGCAAACATTACCTGCTCGTGCAAACTCACTGCTCGTGATTATGTGTCTACCTCTATCACACCCATCCCTTGGGTACACTGTCATAGCAGAATCATACAGGCCGATGCACAGTACATTGTGAAACTTGTCCAGACCTTCAGTCTGCGGCCACACGAGCGTCTGTCACGCTGGCGCGACCGCTGTAACAACACTCACAGACAGCCCGTACCCTACCGCCAGCGTAACACAGTTATGCAGGACCAGCCTGGATCCATCCAGATTAGAACAGGCTTCCTACACAGCGTGAGATAGAGTCCACCGTTACTCACTCTCTCTCTCTCTTCTTCCCTGACTTCACGTTCAATGTGTGCGCACCGCAAACCATGCTCCTAGAACTCATTGCGGCAACCTTCAATACAGTTTTGTTCCGGATATTTTCAGACATTTTCCTCAGATAGCTGTTGGGATAAGACGTGAGAGGGGGAAAAATATAATGATTGTCAAAAAATAGAAAGGAAAAAAAAATAACTTTTGAAGTTTGTTCATTTTCACGACATTTATAGATAAGTTCTTCTTCTTCTTCTTCTTCTTCTTCTTCTTCTTCTTCTTCTTCTTCTTCTTCTTCTTCTTCTTCTTCTTCTTCTTCTTCTTCTTCTTTCTTTTTCTTCTTCTTCTTCTTCATCTTCTTCTTCTTCTTCTTCTTCTTCTTCTTCATCATCTTCTTCTTCTTCTTCTCTTCTTCTTCTTCTTCTTCTTCTTCTTCTTCTTCTTCTTCTTCTTCTTCTTCTTCTTCTTCTTCTTCATCTTCTTCTTCTTCTTCTTCTTCATCATCATCATCATCATCTTCTTCTTCTTCTTCTTCTTCTTCATCATCATCATCATCATCATCATCATCATCATCATCTTCTTCTTCTTCTTCTTCTTCTTCTTCTTCTTCTTCTTCTTCTTCTTCTTCTTCTTCTTCTTCTTCTTCTTCTTCTTCTTCTACTTCTACTTTCTCTTTTTCTGCTGCTGCTTCATCGTCATCGTCATCTTCTTCTTCTGCGTTCGCCCTTAAAAGGTTAATTGGCAGGTTATGGTGTAGTTTACAGGTAAGCAGCGATATTAGCTCCTTTCAGCCTAACACATACGCTTTCACCGAACCCTAAATTAATCTTTTTTTTTTTTTTTTTATATTTATTAAAGGGCTCCCCCGGCCCAAAGGCACCATTGGACTTAAATGAGAAGATATCAAGTTTTGACGAAAACATTTCCTGGTGTCAACTCCATATCAACATAACATGCTTTTTTTTTTAAAAATATAGAATACAATTGATATGTGAAAGATGAGTGTTTGGAAGGGCTGAGCCCGGCTCTCTAGCGTAGTTGGCTAAACCCGATTGCGCGTTGACCGGGATGACGAACTCATTATGGTCTGGGTTCACTCCCGGGGGTAGGCAGAAAAGCCATATTTCTCCCAAATTTACGGTATTTATCATGGAATCAAGACCGAAAGGTTGCGACATCTATAATACCGAGCCCAATGGTTAACAACTCATGGTTTCTGGATACTAAAAAAAAAAAAAAAGGCCGAATGTAAGACGGGTCTGCGGGTACACTTTGTGACCCTGTGAAAAAAAAGTTTCTCCGTTCATTCTATGCTTCTTCTTTTACTGCTTCAAGTATCCATTGAGATATATAATTTTGCTTCTTGCTCTTTCAGCCGCTTTGACCACAAACACATTCTGACATTGTAGAGTTTCTCTGATGTTATCTGTCCATCTCGTTCTTGGTCTACCTTGTGCTCTGCGTCATTCTCCTCTCTCGGTTTTGCCTGGTATGGTATTGCTTCTCAGTGCATTCTCTCTATGACAAACAATTTATTTCATTTGCTGTCTGTGTATTTAATTTAGAATAGGTTCTGTGCCAATCTGTATATGTTATGACCTCATTCCTGATTGTTTCGCTTGTTGTCACTCCTTGATACTTGGTTAAAACTAGCACTAAACTTAAAATAGTTCTAATGTCAATTGATTGTTGCTGTTGGCTTGGCTTGGCTTTTTTACCCCACCAGGACATCACACAAGCGATAAACACCCGATGACACAAAGTGCCACCATGCGGATGAGGATCACCGTGGAGAGGTCCCAGAAACCGCGTTCAGACATTTGGCCATAATGATGACCTGCCTATATTGCGGCCCCTGGTAAAAGCCAGAGTGGGGCTTCAAATAACAAAAAATAACGTCCTAAGAAGGACGTGAGGAATATTACTTAATGCGGAGGTTGTGAGTTGTTGCTGTTTTGAGCGGAAACATGGAGAACAACTAAAACAATTACTTTAAAACCAAAAACATTCAATAACTGGTGCCTGCGCCTGAAAAAGGAATTAAATTTTAAAAAAGATTCACTAATAGGGGGCTTTTGGAGAAAATTTAGGTAAGTAATTAAATTTTGCCCCACCAGGACATCACACAAGCGACAAACACCCGGTGACACAAAGTGCCACCATGCGGATGAAGATCACCAGTGGAGAGGTCCCGGAAACCGCGTTCAACCGTCAGACTATATTGCTGCCCCTGGCAGCAATACAGGGGTTGTCACTTAACAACACTGGCTGATGATAAAAGGGCGGTAACCCAATAAAACGTGCTGATGATAGAGGGGCGGTCACCCACCAACACTTGCTGGTGATGCAAGGACGGTTATCTAGCAACACTTGCTGTGATTCAAGAGCGCTAACACATAAACATACTACGAGGAACACACAACTAACGGAAAAAGGCAGAGGCATCCTACAAAAACACACAGACAAGAGAACTAGAGAGTAACGTTAACAAAATAGGGAGCACACGGACTGAGTTGCATGCAAAGCTAGGAAAAGACCACTTGCTGTGAGCAGGTTGAAGTCAAACGTTCCACAGAAACATATAGAGCAGAAAAAGAACTCGTTTAATCATCCGGAATGCTGGGTAAACGTGAAGTAGCCCCCCCCCCCCCCTCCTTTTTTCCCCCTCGCAAAGCACATCATCATCATCATTATCATCACTCGTCTAATCTCCCTCTGTGTTTTAAATAGGGCACCAATAGGTAGGTAGGTAGTTGTACCCCACCAGGATATCACTGAAGCGACAAACACCCGGTGACACAAAGTGCTCCTATGCGGATGAGGATCATCCTTGGAGAGGTCCCAGAAACCCCTTTCAGCCGTTAGGCCATATCTATGGCTAGGCCATATTTTTGGCCCTGCTATATTTAGGGCCCCCAGCAAAAGCCAGGGTGGGGCTTCGAGATAACATACAAATTGCATGAGGAGGCGATTGAGACCAGCAACGAGTATTCTGACAACGTCTACTCTGTTATTTCTTGACAGTTCAATACAGGCAATACCAATTTCTCGATAAGATTTTATCTCAAGTGGATATTTTGGTTTTCGGTTAGTCGATCACTGTTCCACTGCAGGGTTGCTGCATGTACCACAAACCCGGTTCAACTGTATATTACAGTTATATTAGGGCACCTTTCTTTTCATGGCGGTGGCATTCAGTTGGCGAGTGCAATTTTTACGGAGATCCCCGAGGATCGTCGCCAGAGCTACGAAGGTCGTGCACTGTGTGACACTCTCGGCAGGCAGCTAGCTATTTAGCAGAGAGGGACTGAGCCATATGGAATAAAACCAGGTGCAATAAAGTCGATCCTCTGACCTCCAAGATTGCTTGACGCTGCCTTGAAACCTACTTGCGCCCTCATGTCGGGGAGGGGGGGGGTGGAAAAAGGGGGGGGGGGTGGAGACCTCTGTAACAGACCAATCTTTGATGTCAACAATATCACGGCGACTGCCTTTACTGCCTAGGATTGTACCTGGTACCCATTTAAGGTCTGGTCGACCTGGGAGCAAGAGTCATTTTTGGAACAAAGTCCACCTTCTTTTAAACAATGTTTTCACCGCCACTGTAACAGGCATACTGCGGAGAGTATTAAAAAAAAACTCCACAGGCAAGCACACACAGCAGGAGTCTACCGGTCATCAGTAGACTATCCTTCGTGGTCAATTGTTTCGGCCCGTTACCATTTTAAACAATCTCAGATGGTGGGCCCAACTGGGTCATTACGCCACGCCTCAACAAATCCCCTGCTGCGCAATCTTCCGAATAATGGTCCCAAATTATCGAGGCCAAAAATATACACTAACAGGGCCTCACATGTAAATTGCGCACTTCCGGCGACTACTGACACCGCCGAAAGTATCTCCATGCCGCTACGAGCGGCGTGGATTAGGGCCAGACTAGATGGCTGGGACTCACGAGCAGCAGCTACCGCATCTCCTGCAACTTCCTTCATTTTATTTGTTCGTGAGTCCGCAATTTACATGTGACCATATTTAGGGTATATTTTCGGCCTCGATAATTTAGGACCGTTTTTCGGAAGATAGCCTCCTGCTGCGTTTGATGAAACACGTGTTTTGTCAGACGAGAGGAAGATGTATCAACAAGCACTGGTGAGATGTGGTTCTTTTGTCGGTGGTGTAATATCGCCGAGGCAGCCGACTGTCTTTCACGGTCCATTAACAAGCGAGAACCGACAGCTGTGTGGACACGTTTCGGTGAGTACCTCCACCTATTCTTTCAGAAAAAGCCAAGCGGAGATCCTAAGTGGACATCAGCTAGAACTGGGGAGTTAGCTCTTTGCGTGCGACGCTCTCGGCAGGCAGCTCGCTGGTCTGTGGTCAGAGATCGAGGCGTTGTGCTAAAGAATCGCTGCAGCTGGGATCGAACCAGGCACCGTGGAATTATGAAGTTCGTTCGCAACGCCTACGCCACAGACGTTGAGCTAACAACATATATTGGCTCCCTCGTCGACCCATTCTAAAATGGGTACTAAGTAATATGATGGGAAGTAAAAGTGGTCGGTGTAGTAGTGACCATACCACAACTGGAATAAAGAGGTAAAGGACTCGTTCCCACGTCTTCAGGCGAGTTGGTTATATATTTTATAGTTTAGTCGGCACTTGGTGGGTGATGAAGTCAGAATCACCACGGCCGCCTTTACTTCCCAGGACTGCATCTAGTACCCACTCAAGGCTGGGTCGACCAAGGAGCCAATGTCATTTTTGAATAAATGTCCATCTCCGTGAGGACCCGAACCTACGACTTTCCGATTCACAGGCGATCGTCTAACCTCTACACCACGTCGACTCGAGTAAAGATTCAAGATTAGTTGCGTATCCTTTACAGGACTGCAGAACCAACCCCAACAGCCCCTGGCTGTTGTGTGGTTTTTCTGGGCAAATTCACGTACAGTAGTTTGCCATTGCTTATTGGACGGTCGGCTTTCTTGATACCACTGTCGAAACCAACGCAAGGCACATGGCCCGCAGCTGGGTTTAAACGCAGCATCCCGGCATTACGAAGCGTTCGCATCGACTTAGCCACAGAGCCGACTCGAGTGAAGATAGGATTATAAAATTATATATCAAGCTCAATGAAAAAAAAAAAAAACGCCCTAACTTATTGACCTATTATTCTTCGCTAACACATTTAGTCCCGGGTCAGTTTTTCCAGCCAGACAACCTTGACCCCCTGAGTCGTTGTCAGCAACACATCCATGATTGTTTACATTCTGCATCCCCACGAACCACAACAAGTGTCATTCACCACACACCAAGCCCATGTTAGAGAACTTTGTTTACTTGTTCCATTTGTTTGTTTCTTTTTTTCTGTGAAATTGGATTGTTTATTTCAACTGGCGACATCAAACTTGTGTTTATGCGGAATGTAAGTATTTTCAGTTTTTTTGAAAATTATATTACATTATTTGTTATTATAACTGGACTATAGATTAGATAGTTACCTGTCCTTACATAAGTGTGTGGCATTGTTTTGAGTATTTTATCTTGCCAGATTCTCATCGTTCAGTTGTTCTGCTTGTTTCTGTGCCCTGTGGAATTTGTTCTTCATTTTAACGGAAGGCGCATCAAACATGTGTTCATGCTGAATGTAAGCAAGTATTTTCATTTGTTTTTCTTATTGTAACAATTTACTTGTAATTATATTACAAAACTGCCAAATTGGACAGTCGACTACTAAGTCAAGTTCTTTGCTTGATCTTTATTGTCTAGGTCTGTTGAATGAGGTTTCCAAGATTTGATCGTGTTGGATTCTCATCCAGATAGTGGCTCTTCTAGTCACTTGGTTTGAATCGTTCAGAAGGTAGTCAAGAAGAGAAAAATTTCACATATAAATTGTTGAAAATTATTTAGGATTCTTATCGCTTGTTGTTCTGGGTGCACAGTTTAGTCAGGCTCTATCTACTACGTCACACCAGTGGGAAAATTGGGAAAATAGTGTTTCAAAAAATTGTAAACATCTGCTAAAAAAAAAAAAAAAGCCAGTTTAACTTCACTTTTCATTGTGTGTGTTGCATGCACTATTTCTAACTAGCATGACGTAAAAGACTACTAATTAGTGTTGTGGTGAAATCCGATGTGCTGGGCCGAGTAGCGCAGATATCGTAACCTAGCTATGAACCAGAAGAGAGAAGCCCGTTTTTGGAGCAAATGCAGAAGAAGAAGAAGATGACGATGATGTTGATGATGACGACGATGATGATGGTGATGATGATAAGGGGAAATAAAAAGAGGAAGAAGGAAGATCACATTTGATTTATGTCTAGTACAATGGTTCTCAACATTCCTAATACCGCGAACAGTTAATACAGTTCTTCTCGTTGTGACCACCCTAATCATACAATTATTTTCGTTGCTACTTTATAACTTTACTAAACATGTGTTTTGCGATGGTCTTTGGGGACCCCTGGGACATGGTCGTTCGACCCCAAAAAAGGGTCATGACCCACACGTTTAGAGCCGCTTGTCTAGTAGTTTGGCAGATGTGAACTACAGTCTATGTTTCAGACTTGACTTTAACAAACAATATTTAGGAGGCTGCGTGATCTCGGGTCATGGTGTCCGCTTCGAGTGCTAGATGTTCCGGGTTCAATCCCCGGTAAGGGCTGGGAGTTTTTCACGTGGACTTAGACTTCTAGTAATTTCCTCTGGTCTCTGTATAGTGAAATCGGACGCCCGTGTGCATTGTTAAGCACGTAAAAAAAATTACTTGGCAGTTGGAAGTCAAGAAGACGATGGAGAGATAATATCCAGACAGACCTGCAAACACTTGGTGTTGCCAACTGGAAAGAGAAGGCTAACCAGAGAGATGAATGGAGATGGGTGATATCTGCAGCAATGAACCTCAAGGAATCGGAATGCCGAAGAAAAAGAAGAAGTTGGAAGTCGAAAAAATAAGCCTAAAGGCACTTCCCGGGCAAAATTTAGAGTTTAAAATCTACCCAAAGTATTTCATGATCCTCGCCGGTGCTACAGAGCCTGTGCACTGTGCTGAGCTTCTTCGGACTCAGACTTGAGTTTGAATAAGAACGGAGCACTTATAGGTTATTACCTATGTGCCATGATGTTGATCCGTTGTTCAAAACCTTAAACCTCAAACAAGCAATATCTCAATTCAAAAACGGATTTACGACATCGTATATGCCTACTTGTCTGATATTTTTGACTTTTTTTGTTCTGGCGGTATGCAACGGTTTGCAATACCGGCACTATTTTAAGGCAATATTTTTTCAGTTTTACTTTCCAAATGGATTCAGCGTAAAACTGGTGCTAGGAATTTCCGGGGGAGTAAAGACACAATGGAGTCGTATTGTATCAAATCCCCCATCAGATGTTTCTTTTAGATTTTCTCCTGTGTGTTCTAGGACCCATTCTAGGGAAAAAATATAACAGACACACTGCCCCAACCATGTCGTAAAAGACGAGTAATTTATAATTACCTGAAATCAGCTGTGTTTAGCCAAAAGATGCAGATTTAGCAGCTCAGCTGTTAACATCTTAACTTGCTAACCTTTATTTAAGCAAGAACGACAGACAAAAATCCTTTAAAATGGTTAAAAGTGAAAGAAGATGGCAAAAAAATGTATTTATCTGTTTAAGAAATGCGATCGGGAAAAACATCACAGAACAGGCACAGAGTGATGTTTGCGTGACGTTTAACCATACCAAAACCCTACAACAAGCGATAAACACCCTGTGACAGAAAGTGCCACCATTCGGATGAAAATTTCACAGGCGCAAATCACATAAACCCTATTCAACAGGTCGGTTATATTAGGGCCACGGAAGACAGTCAGAGTGGGGCGTTTAACTAACAAAAAATGCGTCTTATATTGGGACGAAGTTTTGAATGACCAGAACAGAAAATAGAAGCAACATAGACAAAAGGACTGCAGAAGCGAGGATGTCGTAGAGCAGCGATTCCCAACCTGTGGGCAGGGACCCTTATTTTTCGTCGAACGACCATTTTCTAGTGGTTGCCTAACACCATCGGAACCATTGAAGTTATGAAGAAGTAACGAAAATAATTATATGTTTGGGGGTCGCCACAGCACGAGGAGCGGTATTAAAGGGTCGCGGCGTTAGGAAGGTTCAGACACCCTATGACAAACGTTGATGACAGAGGCTAAAGGTCTGTCTGTCTGTCTGTCTATCTGTCTCCCTCCTTTCCCCCCCCCCCCCCCCCCTGGTTCTCTCTCTCGCTCACTGTGATATATATGTGTGAGTGTGTCGAGGATTACGCATGGCAGAATGTTAAGCTTCGAGATTATTTTGGTCTCTGACAGCGCTTTGCTAATGAAGTTTTCACGTATGGACGGTATTCTATGGTTTCGCTCCCTGTGCTAATAAGTTGAGTGCTTGGTGCAGCCCTGTGA